>CM038141.1:91288514-91379626 GCA_021437245.1 Aegilops speltoides | reverse complement strand
AACATATTAGAGCAGTTGGCTGCATAAGATTGCCGTGTCATCAAGAGGTACCAATATCATTCGCTCATACGATAGGGTTGGCTGGCTAGTGATATTTTCACTCTCATCTCTCTCTCTCTCTCTCTCTCTCTTCTGTTTCCTCTCATTTAACTAGGAGCACGTGAAGAGCTTGGGCATTTGTTGCCTTCCACTATGTGGCTGATGCCATATTTTGCAAAAGTATGCCACATAATACGATCGATGTCAAATCAAAAGATTTTGGCACCGCCTCGCGATGTGAGAGAGTTGGCACCTTGTGCACAGACCCACATGTATAAACAAATCAATCAAACCAACTACACCAGCCTCTCACTCTCCCAAACAAGTGTTTTTTATTGCCTCAGTCTCTCTCTCTCTCTCCCACGCAGTGTTTTTTCATTGCGTGAGTTAATTTGGCACCGGAGCAAAGTAGGTGATCCAGATTGGGGCACCAGGTGAGCAATGGAGGGGCATCGATGCCAAATGCATCACAAGTGAATTTGGCACATGTTTTGGCCTACATAGCCCACTTTTGTACTCCCTCCGTCCCAAAATTCTTGTCTTAAATTTGTCTAAATACGGATGTATCTAGTTACATTTTAGTGTTAGATACATCCGTATCTAAACAAATGTAAGACAAGAATTTTGGGACGGAGGAATACTAATCATATTTAGTATAAAATTTTGACCATAGATTTACCTAAGAAAATGCCAATGCATGTCACTAAAAATTACACCATTTGAAATTATGTTCAAATCTGAATCCAACGATATAGTTCTTAGTGACATGCATTAACATTTTGTCGATTAAATCTATGGTCAAATTTTGATACTACAAAATTGGAAGAGTAAACCAGGACGGAGGTAGTACTTGCTCTTAGGGTAACCATAGAGTTACTGGAGTAGTCTAAGTTACTTTCAACTATGACTAGCCTAGGCTACTATAGTAGTACAGCATAAAAAGATGCGGTGATCACATGAGAAAAAATACTAAAACATTTCTTTCGGCAAAGGCGTAGATGCAGTTTTGAACACTACACTTGTCATCGTAATTTGGGAAAATTACGAAAAAAATTGAGCGACGTTGTGATTACCATTTACTTATAGGAAAGAAGTTTCACCTTGATGAGTAGCTTCTCCATGCATGGAAAGCATGTAAGGAATCCAACAACTTGATCCAGATTGGGGCCGATAGATTTTAGTGCTAAGATCTTCCTTTATGCGCATGGATGGGTCAAGCTTGTGGGAATCATTTTCTCGAAGACGGTAAATACATCAAGAAGAAATTTAAAATGTGAATTTCAAGAAGGCGGAGAAGAAGATGAGTGATGTACCGAACGATTACGGATCCAATAAAGAGTTAGGAGAATTTGGCGACGAGTACACCAACGATGTCAATTTCGGCGCGTCAATGACCCTGATTTTTGTTGGACCTTCTAGATCCGATACAAGCAATCTCTCAAGGAAAGGCGCATTCTCAATGACCATAACGTGGAACAACTGGAGTGATCTCTTCCCAATTGATGCCTTGTTGCAGGGCCAGCAAGACACATAAATCCATCGGAGATCGTCAAGGCGATGTGGAGGCTAATGAACCAGTGGATCTGCTCAAGACGAAGGTACTCGAGCGCAGTACAGCTGCGGAGCAGGTGCTCCATAGCCTTCTTCGAGATGACAACGTCGAAGAGGTCGAGCTGCTTGAGTTGAGGGAGAAGAAGGGCGGGCGCGACATTAATCTGGGGAAGATAGCAGGAGCTGAAGCTGGCGCGGCGCGGTGTTGGCGTGAGGCGGAGCGCGGACGGCGGCAGAGAGCGACATCGTCCAGCTTCAAAGCTGAGCTCCTCGAGCTGATCTAGGGCGGGGGATAAGAACCACTCGTCGAACTTGGGTTGGACCTTGCAGTTGGTACTGAACATGCGGATGTCAAGGCGTCTGGCTGGCCCAGGGTGCGATGAAAGGATCTTGGAGACTGCGGCCATGCATTTGCAATCCCCGTCGCAGAGGCAGCTGTCGACGGTGAGGTTGAGGGGGACGCAGCACCAGAGGGGGCGCCACCGCCGGGAGAGCAGGGCGGTCCGCACTGCAGATTTGGTGGGGAGAAGGCCGATGATGATGAGCAGCATGTCATCGAGGAGGCTGCTGATGAAGTCCAGGCTTGCCGGATGCGGTTTTGGCTCGAGCCGCCTCTGCTTGTTGGCTGCCTCGCCGTCCATCTCAACCGGCGGCGACGCTGGTGTACACGTGTGCTGGTGTGTGTTGTGTGCTGGGTGTGCGCGAGTGCGTCCTTCTGTGCATGCCGCCACGCAGTGGTGAATTGTGCGCGAGTGCGTCCTTCGCGCGCAAGAAGTTTGTCCTCAATGCGCCCTCAATTTACTAGCGTGCGGGGTGCTACCCCGAGTGGTTTCAACTTTGTTTACTTCACCGCGTGTCAGATGGGCCTCTAGTTTACTTATTTTCACCAACTACCACATGGGCTAGCACACTAAGATACAGAACACAAGCTGACAACGCAGCATGTGGATTGGTTGACCGGTCAACTAAACAATATACGGAGCTATACGCTAACACAGTGAGCGTATAATCCGTTGATATAGAGAGTTCGAGTGAGAGGGGAGGCCCGTGAGAGATAGCAGAGAGAGAGAGAGAGAGAGAGAGAGAGAGAGAAAGAGCTACTCCCTCCGTTCGATAATGTAGTTACAACATTTTTTTAAGTCAAACTTTTGAAACTTTGACCAAGTTTATAAAGAAATTACTTATATCTGCAATACCAAAGATAAATGATAGTATGAAGTAAGTACATGTTGTGATGAATCTAATGATCGTTCCAGATGTAAATGTTTTTCTCCACATATACCTGGTTAAACTTTTCTGAGGTTTGACTTTTCAAAACATCCATATGCTTATGGACGTGACAGAGTCCCTAACGAGACAGAGAGAGAGAGAGAGAGAGAGAGAGAGAGAGTGAAAAAAGTGTGTGTGCGTGTGTGAAAGAGACATGGACAACACATGATAAAAGTGGAGAAAAAGCGTGCGTGTCTTATGCAAACATATCACACATGCATCTTCGACAACGGAGGCAAGGTGAGGAGATAGTGTGTGGTTGTTTGGAACCGAGAGAGGAAGACCCCTAGCACGTGGCCAAGAGGGGTCGACAAACAAGGAGAGAGGTCGAGAGACGACGGAGAAAATGCAAACATGGGGAGGAGAGAGTGTATGTTTGTCATAGAGAGATCCCCTGGAGATCGTGATGGGACTACATGGGTGGGAGATCGAGTGACAAGGTGTGTGCGCGATAGAAGATGCCCCAAGAGATATCGAGATAGACGTATGGATGGAAGGAGACAATACGTGTGTTCCTGATGGCTAGTAAGAGATAATCATACTTAGGAGGGGGGAGTGCTTGCGCCTATGGCCCTGTTTGGATACTCCAACTCAGTTAGAGGTTAGAGTTAGATTCTAACCCTGAACTAACTCTAAGTAAAGAGGTGTTTGGATGGCAGGGTTAGATGGAGCGCGGATATGGCGAGGCACCTTCACGGGCGGTGCGAGAGGGAGGGAGGGAGAGGACGAGAAGCTTCGAGGAAGTGTGGAGGGATCTACTGCGGGGAGAGCGAGAGAAAAAAGTGTTTATTAGTGGTCCCGAGAAGAACTAACCCAAATAAGCACCTCTTGGATGGGTTAGTTTTTTTGGATGGGTTAGATGCATCTAACCTAAACTAACCCTCCTATTTGGATCTTTTTGGGTTAGTTGACTCCAAACTAACCCAAACTAACTCTAACCCATGGATCCAAACAGAGCCTATGATGGAGTGAGGGATTATGGTACTTAGGGGGGTGCGTCTCACATGGAGAGAGAACAAGGGCAGAGAGTGTTGGATGGGTCTATATGTATAGCGCGAGCGAGACATGTGTATGTGTGAACCAGGGAGATATAAGGCCAGTTTGGCTTGCGTCTTGAGCATCTTTTGCGTGGCCTGGGGTTGTGGCTGGATTTCATGCACGCTTGTTTGGTTGCTAACCTATGAAAAAGAAAGCCCGCCTGGGCTGGGTTCCCTTGCACTTTAATTAGCCTGACTGAACTCCAGACACTGCAAGTAGCCTGGCCCAAGCGACCGATTTCGAACGCTTGGCCGTGCCTGGTCATGCGGCCACGAGGCTAACAGCAACATGGATGGATATTAGCATTAAAAATTGATGCATGGATTGATTGACGGGACGTTGATGCTTTGCTTGGCCCAGGCATGAACCAAACGCTTCAGCACCACACAAGCCTGGCCAGGCAGAAATATTTTACATCTCACGTCCACACCAGGCAGTACCGGCCATCAAGGCATGAGGGTCAGGTCATGAACCAAACTGACCAATAAATTTTGAGAGAGATTGAGGAGCCCCGATAAGGCTGAGTGGTGTGGCAGATAGCTGAGAGGGGGAAAGAGATATTCCATCCGCTTGATAATGTAGTGCATGTAAATTTTTTAGAAGTCAAACTTTGGAAACTTTGATCAGGTTTACGCAAATGTTATTTATATCTACAATACCAAAGATACATCATACAAAAATACATCTCATGGTGAATCTAATGGTATATGTTTGCCGTACTAGATGTAATTCTTTTTCTCCATGTACATGGTCAAACTTTGTGATGTTTGATTTTTCAATAAATCTATGTGCTATGGACGGAGGAGAGTGCCTCAGTCGAGACAGATCAAGTGCGTGTGAAGGAGAATGAGTAAGTGCGCAAAAAGAGTAAGTGTGTGAAAGACAAAGTGACAACAAACGATAAATTAGAGAGAGTGTGTGTTTTTTCGTTTCTTATGCGAACATATCACGCATGCATCTCCGAGATGGAAAAGTGAGGCGAGGAGATACATGAAGATAGCTAGTGTGTGATTGTTTGCAACGGAGAGAGACACCCCTGTAGCACATGTCCAATAGAGGTCTAGCCAACAAGGAAAAAAGGTCGAGAGGGACACATGGATGGCATGGACGCATGGGGAGGGAGAGAGGGTGTGTTTGTGATAGAGAGATCCCCTCGAGATCGTGAGGGGACTATATGGGTGGGAGATCGTGGGAGTGTGTGCGCAATAGAAAGATGCCCCGAGAGAAATCGAGATAGACCATGCACATGTTTGTGATGGAGACTAAGATTAGCTAGTCATATACATATAGGGGGGCTGCGTGTGCCTACAATTGAGTGAGAGACCATCATACTTGGCTAGCTGGGCATGAGATTGTGTGTGTGAGCACGTGTGAGATGGAGAGAGAACGAGGGAGAGAGATAGAGTTTTAGATGGGCCTATCGAGTGCGAGTGAGATATGCATGTGTATGTGTGACCCAGGTGGATGGAGAGTTTGAGAGAGGGGGGAAGAGCTCCGAGACGACATAGTGGTGCGTGAGAGAGTTACGGGCAAAGAGCCAAGGAATTTGTGTGCGTACGATGAGTGCACCCAAGATATCTAGCTTGGACTAGCTAGAGTATCATACATAGTGTGCGAGAGAGACCTATAGATGGTGTACATATGAATGCGAACTAGAAAGACCCCCCCCCCACACACACACACACAGAGAGAGAGAGAGAGAGAGAGAGAGAGGGAGAGGGACCAACAAGGTTTTTGTGTTGGATGCGTGCGACAGAATTGAAGATTGTCAGAGAGAGAGAGAGAGAGAGAGAGAGAGAGAGAGAGAGAGAGAGAGAGAGAGAGAGAGAGAGAGAGAGAGAGAGAGAGAGAGAGAGAGAGAGAGAGAGAGAGAGAGGGAGAGAGAGAGAGAGAGAGAGAGAGAGAGAGAGAGAGAGAGAGAGAGAGAGAGAGAGAGAGAGAGAGAGAGAGAGAGAGAGAGAGAGAGAGAGAGAGAGAGAGAGAGAGAGAGAGAGAGAGAGAGAGAGAGAGAGAGAGAGAGAGAGAGAGAGAGAGAGAGAGAGAGAGAGGGGGAGAGAGAGAGAGAACAGGAGTCCGGAGAGGGGAGGTCGCGTTTTATGCATCAAAGACTGATATAAACTATGTTTCGATATAAACTTGCATTCAAATATTTAAATTGGAGAACATGTTGTCTGCAATCCACACATGAACGAATATATGCGTATATCAAACAAGTTCATTAATTTGACTTTCAACATGTTCATGGAGTACTATAATACTGTACAACATGCTACTCGATTGAGGTGTTCAATTTTGGATTTAGTTCGCTATTTTGACCTACTGAACGAGCTAGTTCATTGAATCGAGATATTTCATTTTGGGTTTGATTCGCGTTTTTGAGTGGGTCAACTATTTGTCATATAATAAATCGCTAGCAACGAGCATGTAAAAACACATTACTCCCGAGCATCATCTCTCCATCTAAAAAAGAAGTGTCAAGCTAATATTTCAAAATTTGATTCGAATCGACTTGGTAAGGTAGACGTGGATGCTCATTCTCCCAAAATTTGAACGAACCGTTAAACATCCTCTCTACTCGGTGGAATTCGCCCGAGCAAATAAATGGGAGACGCGAAATTACCGTCCTATGTGGGACACGCATCATTTGGCCCGTTGTACATCGAGGGTAGGTTCGTAACTTCATCCAAGCGTGCCTTCTCCTCGGCCGAAATGACATGTGCCGAATAATTCATAAACCATGGTCGGCAAAACACGCTCTCCTCGCCCGAAATATCTCGCGCCCACTATTTCAAAACACGCTCTCCTCGCCCGAAATCGCTCGCGCCCACTATAGTTCAAAACACGCCCTCCTCGCCCGAAATCGCTCCCGCCCACTATTTGGGGAGAAGCAAAGTTACTCTACTATCCCCGACCCTCAGTACACAGACCCAAGCCGAGAAGCCTATAGGCAAGGGTAGAACTATAACTCCCCCTCACATTTCAGACAAATGCGTCCGTAAGACATGGTTCCCCCTCCCAATCCCCCCCCCGCCCGCCCCCATTCATACCTCGTGGGCGCCAAATCACCTTCTCCCCGGGAAGCTCCCTTCTCCCGAGCCGTGAAACCTCAGCCCCACCTCCATGGCGCCCCCCACCGCACCAATTTCATAGCCGCCCTCCTCCCTAATGCCGGAGACGCTGTCCAATTGCCGTCATGCACTAGGCCGTGTGCCTCTTACTCCGTGCTGCTGGTGCTGCCTCGACAACGGCCGTGTGAACCGTATCGGAACCGATTCACCCCCACCGTCTTTCACGACGCCGGAGCGGCTCCAACTTCGGATCCGTCCAGAGTCCTGGCGCTGCTTCCGCATAGCCGTCGACCGTGGCGACATCACTCTTTCCCTGCCGCCGGTCACCACCGCAACCGCGCCGACCTCACCGACTCGGCAGCTGGACCTGCCTACTTCACCATGCCGCCAGATAGGTCGCACCCTCATCTGAAATCACTTTATTTAGGCGTCAGTTGTCTGAATTTTTATTCGGGCCAATCGATTCCCAATGGGAAGCAGCACCCCGAGGTGGCGGAGCTCCTAGGCTGTCGGTTGGCTGGTGTCTAACGAAGGGTGCGGGGCTGCAAGTTCGCCGCATGAAGCGGGCTTAGATGGCTATCTTTAGAGTTGCGTGGGTTGAAAGGTCTGCCGTCGCGGATCTGGATGACGGGAGTCTTTGTGGATTGGCCCGGGCGGCGCAACCACGGCAAAGGCGGTGGGGCGGAGCGGGGTTTTGGCCGGGGCCACGGACGGCGGAGGCAGGCTGCTCTGCCGTTGGTCGCTGGCTCTTCGGGGAAGATTCCGAACAGTGTCATCCGGGAGGCACAAGACGGCCAACAAGCCATCCAGCGTAGATCGGACAGTACCAAAATAAAATAAAATCGTGTGACCCCAATTTAGTCTTCAGTCAACAGACGTGTGACCACTCTCGTACCTTGTTGTTGATCTCTTAGTGTATTTCTTCGGATCAAATAGATATGTCGTTCTTAACATTATGCGTTATCTACATCTTCAGACACACCGTCTTCCGACTCACCGCAACTGCTTCAACAAGGCAAACATACACCAGAAGGGAGCTACAGTCCCCACTTAACAGTTCCCTGCATCGAATGCGCGTGCCCGACATGGACAGCCACTGAGGGAGTCCTGGACTAGGGGGTGTCCGAATAGCCAAACTATCACCGTCGGCCGGATTCCAAGACTATGAAGATACAAGATTGAAGACTTCGTCCCGTGTCCGGATGGGACTTTCCTTGGGGTGGAAGGCAAGCTTGGCGATACGGATATGTAGATCTCCCATTATTGGAACCGACTCTGTGTAACCCTAGCCCTCTCCGGCGCCTATATAAACCGGAGGGTTTTAGTCCGTAGGACACACAACAATCATACCATAGGCTAGCTTCTAGGGTTTAGCCTCCTTGATCTCGTGGTAGATCTACTCTTGTACTACCCATATCATCAATATTAATCAAGCAGGAGTAGGTTTTTACCTCCATCAAGAGGGCCCGAACCTGGGTAAAACATCGTGTCCCTTGTCTCCTGTTACCATCCGCCTAGACGCACAGTTCGGGACCCCCAACCGAGATCCGCCGGTTTTGACACCGACATTGGTGCTTTCATTGAGATTTCCTCTGTGTCGTCACCTATAGGCCCGATGGCTCCTTCGATCATCAACAACAACGCGGTCCAGGGTGAGACTTTTCTCCTCGGACAGATCTTCGTATTGGATGATTCGCACTGCGGGCCAATTCACTTGGCCATCTGGAGTAGATCGAAAGCTACGCCCCTGGCCATCAGGTCAGATTCGGAAGTTTGAACTATACGGCCGACATCCGCGGAGACTTGATCTTCGACGGATTTGAGCCACAGCCAGGCGTGCCGCACTGTCACGATGGGCATGATTTAGCTCTCCTGCCGGACAGTGCCCTGGAGGCCGCACAAGAGCCTGCTCCGACCCTTAGATCGGAGCCGACGGCGCCAATCGAGGATGGGTGGTTGGACACCGCCTCGAGGGCTGCTACCTCTAGGGCGATAGAGCCGAATACCGACCCTGTCCCTCATGAAGCTCGTGACTCCAAGGTGCCGGACTCCTCTCTAGACCCCGAACCTTCCGCGCCCCTGCCAATCGAATCCGATTGGGCGCCGATCATGGAATTCACCGCTACGGACATCTATCAGCACTCGCCTTTTGGCGACATCCTGAATTCGCTAAAGTGTCTCTCTTTATCAGGAGAGCCCTTGCCGGATTATGGCCAGGACGGTTGGGATGTGGACGACGAAGAAATTCAAAGCCCACCCACCACCCACTTCGTAGCCACTGTCGATGACTTAACTGACATGCTAGATTTCGACTCCGAAGACATCGACGGTATGGACGACGATGCCGGAGACGACCAAGAGCCAGCGCCTACTGGGCACTGAAAAGCCACCTCGTCATAAGACATATACATGGTGGACATCCCAAAGGATGGGAATGGCGATGGAACAGCGGAGGAAGACCCCTTCAAAAAGCAGCCTAAGCGCCGGCGTCAGCGGCGCCGCTCCAAATCCCGCCACAGCAAGAATGGAGATTCCGGCACTGGAGATAATAAAACCCCGGATAGTGCCGAAGACAACCCCCTCTAGCAAGATTCAGCAGCCAGACGAATCGGCCAGACAATTCTGGACACGGTTCTTAACCAAGAAAAATCAAATCGTCGACTGTCCGGATGCAGAGGCACTTGCAGCTTTCAAACACAACATCCGCGACGAATGGCTTGCCCGGCACCTAGGACAGGAAAAGTCGAAATCAATGGCAGACCTCACATCACTCATGACCCACTTCTGTGCGGGAGAAGATAGCTGGCTAGCTCGCAGTAACAACCTAACCAAAAACTCTGGTAGTTCGGATACCAAAGACAGCAATGGCGGTCGGCCGCATAATAGCACAAACGCCGCATTAACGGCGATAATACTAAAGATACGGCAATCAACGCGGATTCAGAGGCTCTAAACCCGTCGTGGAAAAAGCCATTCAAAAGAACTACTCGGGCCCGTCAATTTGGACCGGATACTCGATCGCTTCGTGCGGATACACAAGACTTCAAAAGCCAGCTAATCACACCAACAGAGATTGTTGGGTATTCAAGTAGGCAGGCAAGTTAATCGCCGAAGGCAACGACAAGGGGCTGCAAAGCGATGATGAGGAGGAGACACGGCCACCGAACAATAAAGGACAGAAGGGATTCCCCCCACAAGTGTGGACGGTGAACATGATATACACAACCCATATACCCAAAAGGGAGCGGAAGAGTGCGCTCAGAGACGTATACGCGATGGAGCCAGTCGCCCCAAAGTTCATTCCGTGGTCATCCTGCCCGATCACTTTTGATCGAAGGGACCACCCCACCAGTATCCGACACGGCGGATTCGCCGCATTGGTTTTAGACCCAATCGTCGATGGATTTCACCTCACTAGAGTCCTGATGGACGGCGGCAGCAGCCTGAACCTGCTTTATTAGGATACAGTGCGCAAGATGGGCATAGATCCCTCAAGGATCAAACCCACAAATACGACCTTCAAAGGCATCATACCAGGTGTAGAGGCCAATTGTACAGGCTCAGTTACACTTGAAGTGGTCTTCGGATCCCCGAATAACTTCCGAAGCGAGGAGTTAATCTTCGACATAGTCTCGTTCCGCAGCGGCTATCATGCATCGCCGGACGAACCGCACGGTAAAGTTCAATGCGGTGCCGCACTATGCATACCTCAAGCTCAAGATGCCAGGCCCTCGAGGAGTCATCACGGTCAACGGAAACACCGAACGCTCTCTCCGAACGGAGGAGCACACAGCGGCTCTCGCAGCAGAAGTGCAGAGTAGCCTCTTAAGCCAATTCTCGAGTCCGGCCATTAATCGACCGGACACCGTCAAGCGCGCCCGGAGTAACCTACAACATGACCACTTGGCACGTTCCGAGCACGCGTAGCAATGCGGCCCCAACCCCAGCCCTTGCGACATCGCGAGACCAGTGCCACGCGTACATCACTACGCCCTGGAGATACCATGGGCATAGGGGGAGGGGCACCACCACGGCATGCCCAGAGTGCGGATCAACCACACCAGGGGCTCCCGAATTTATCGTTCTTCCTTTTCTTTCTTTTTCTTATCCTCGGGACTCCGTTTTCCAAAAGCCCTGTACGGTAGTAGACCTGCCGAACTCACGATGCAACAGCAAGGGAAGAAGAAAGGCTACGACGAGTATCCAGTTGGTCTCCATTATGAGCATTATACCTGTTTTACATACCATTCCGTAGCCTACCCCTGGAGGGGGCCATGTTAAATAGTCCCACCCCTTGCTTATCACACTATTTGTATCATTCTGCCTTTATTGCAGTATCTTTTGAATAAACAATGCATCGCATTTTGCCTATAATTGCATTCCTTTCTATATATGTTCACTTATGACATGTTGCACTTGTACACCTTGGTACGGCCAAATACACCAGGGGCTTAAGTTCCCCAAAGTATGGTGTGATAAGTCCGAACACTTTCACAAGTGCGGCACCCCGAACTTATAGCATTATATGCATCGGCTCCGAATCATGTCTTGGGTCAATAGTTGGGTTTGCCCGGCTCCCATGTTTTGGTACCTTATGTTCCATTATATCGGCTAAGGTAGCGTTGGGAGAACCACTGTGATTGTGCCCCAGTTGAGCTGGGTTGAGCACCTTAGTGGAGAAAGCTAAAACTGACCGTCATGATAAGGCGAGAGCTGGTCGCTGTTCGAGAGGTCTTTTCGAGTCCCTAAAGACTTATGCCGCTTAGAGCGAGGAGCCGACTTTGTCCGGCCCTAGGCGTGGATAGCGCCCCGAATTCGGCCTTCCGAATACCAGGGGCTTTGCCGAAATTTAAAATTATAGAATTCTATGGCTAAGTGAGAGTGTTCAAGCATTATAAGTCTGGTTGCCTCGTTTGTTGTGTTGAGCGCCTCCCTAGAAGGACCCAACAATGGGAACAAGAGCGCTCAAGTTTATCCCGAACACCCAAGCACTCGTGCATGGGGGCCGAAGCCAACGACTTGCCATCTCTCAGATTTGATAAACGGCCGCACAGAAGGTAATATTTTAAATTAACAAGCGTTGCTTAGCGCATATGAACAAAGTTTTCAGCGCACAGGATAACAAAATGCGAGTCTACTCAAAAATTACATCTTTGGAGCACTCGCCCGCAATAATGCGGGCACCCTTCAGGACACCCTTATAATACATCTGGGCATGCGATACTCCTTGCTCGGCGGTGGCGTGTCTGTCACAAGCTTCTCGGCGTCCATCTTGCCCTAGTGCACCTTAGCGCGGGCAAGGGCCCGACGGGCACCTTCAATACAGGCGGAGTGCATGATGACGTCAACCCATGGACAAAGGCCCACCACCGCCGCACTGCATCAAGTAGCTCCTGTGCATGGCTTCTTTGGGCCATAGCCGAACTATGAGGCCCTTCATGGCCTGTTCGACCACCTTGTGGAGCTCGACCGGCTGCTTCAGTTGGTCGCTCAAGGGCACCGGATGTCCGGCCTCTGCATACTGAGACTAGAACACCTTTTCCGTTAAGCTTCCCTCCTCGGCTCTGTAGAAAGCGGCAGCATCGGACACGCTACGGGGCAGATTTGCGAACGCTCCTGGAGAGCTCCGAATTCGGGTAAGTAACAGGTAATTCACTTTTACATGCTTGCTTTGCATGAAGAATGCCTTACCCGCCGCTATCTTCTTCACTGCCTCGATCTCCTGGAGGGCATTTTGGGCCTCGGCCTTAGCGGCTTTGGCACTCTCAAGAGCCGACGCAAGCTCGGACTCTCGAGTCTTCGAGTCACACTCCAAACTCTCGTGTTTTTCCACGAGAGCCTGGAGCTCTTGCCGCACCTCCACCACCCGCGCCTCTTGCTTCTCTCGCTCGGCGTGCTCCGCGGCCACATTGCGTTCGGCCGCGGACACCACCTCCTTCAGGGTCGCCACCTCGTTTGTAGCCCCTGCAATACCCACATTATTCCTGTCATTTTTTGCAACCAAATCCTTTCTATAAGGTGTCACTTTAATAAGGTATTACTTACCTTCCTTGTCCTTGAGCTGCTTCTTGGCACGGCCGAGCTCGCTCTCGACCGCCGAGGCTCGCTTCAAGCGGTGACCTCCATGATTAGTGCGGCAGAGGTCAGCAGCGCAGCCTGCATTCCCATATCGACATATTTGTGTTAGACTCCTGTGAATATCTTTTTAGATCCTCAGTTCGGCTTTTCTTTCCGAACACCGAACTGAGCATCAAGGGCTACTGTCTATGCGGTACTATTTTACATATCCTAAAATCCTTACCTCAAAGCCTGTTAAAATGCTGCTGCAGGCTTCGGTCAGCCCGCGCTTGGCGGACTAAACTTTCTGAATCACCGCACTCATAACAGTGTGGTGCTCCTCATCGATGGAAGCGCCGTTAAGCGCCTCCAGCAAATTATCCGGTGCCTCCCGTTGGACGGAGGTCACCGGCGTCGCTGTCTCGCCCTTCTGACGAAGGGGCCGCCCGCCGGACTCCGGAACCACCAAAGGTTCCGGCATGGAGTCCGGCCCAAAGTCCGGGAGGTTGCCCTGCGGCACCTCCGGGGCCTCCTCCTCCTGGCCAGCCCCTTCGGGACCCGCCTCGTCGTAAAGGCTGCGTCGCGAGGAGGCGGTCGGAAGTGAAGTGCTATTCACATCCGACGAACCCAGGGGACCCGCTCGACGAAGCGGGGAGATCATCCTTGGGCGGGCTATATGGTTGTGTTCGGTGTTAGAAGACACTATGTGACAAAAGGAAAAATCATAAGCTATTCTGGAATCCGGACACTTACGATATCGCTAGGGGCTTGGCCCTTGAGGGCCACTCCTCGTCACCGTCGACAGTGTTGGTGGAATAGTCCGGAAGAAGGGTCCTTCCCTTCTTGGACCCTTCGGCCTCCCCCGCTGGGGAAGCCTTCCTCTTCTTCTCTCCCCCCGCTGGGGGAGAGGCCTCTTTCTTCTCCTCCTCGTCTTTGTGGGAGGAATCCGCCTCGGAGTCATCGGACGATGGGTTCGATAACACCTGGCGTCGGAAACTCCGCCAAGTTCCCGTGGCCTTCTTCTTGGCCTTCTTCTCCGGCACCATGTAAGGCGCCGGGGCCAGCAGTCCTGATAATCGGGCATCCGCTGGGTCTTCTGGAAGGGGCGCCGGACAGTTAACCTGTCCGGACGTCTTCTGCCAAGCCTGTCAAATGTAATGGGAGTTTTAGATCCCACATATAGTCAAACTATGGAAAGCAAGTGTCCCGTAAAGGATAATATAGCTTACCTCGCCAGCCGAACGCTGCGAGCTGAATCCGCGATCTTCGATAGCGGATGCGGGAGCCTCGGCGCCCTTGAACAGCACCCTCCAGGCCTCTTCGTACGTAGTGTCGAAGAGCCTGCTCAAGGTCTGGTGCTGTGCCGGATCGAAGTCCCACAGGTTGAAGTCCCGCTGTTGGCACGGGAGAATCCGGCGGATGAGCATGACCTGGACTACGTTGACAAGCTTTAGCTTCTTGTTCACCAGGGTTTGGAGACAGGATTGGAGTCCGGTCAGCTCCTCTGAATCGCCCCACGATAGGCCCTTCTCTTTCCAGGAGGTGAGCCATGTGGGGACGCCAGATCTGAATTCGGGGGCCGCTGCCCATTCAGGGTCACGCGGCTCGGTGACACAGAACCACCCCGATTGCCACCCTTTGATGGTTTCCACGAAGGCTCCCTCGAGCCAGGTGACGTTGGGCATCTTGCCCACCATGGTGCCTCCGCACTCCGCTTCGCGGCTGCCCACTACCTTTGGCTTGACATTAAAAGTCTTTAGCCATAAGCCGAAGTGGGGCTGGATGCAGAGGAAGGCCTCGCACACAACGATAAATGCCGAGATGTTGAGGATGAAATTCGGGGCCAGATCATGGAAATCCAGGTCGTAGTAGAACATGAGCCCCTGGACAAATGGGTGGAGTGGGAAGCCCAGTCCGCGGAGGAAATGGGGAAGGAACACCACCCTCTCATGGGGCCTGGGGGTGGGGATGACCTGCCCCTCGTCGGGGAGCCGGTGCGCGATATCGCTGGATAGATATCTGGCCTTGCGCAACTTCTTGATGTGCCCCTCTGTGACGGAGGAGGCCATCCACTTGCCTCCCGCTCCGGACATGGTTGGAGAAGGTTGAGGTGAGATGTGCGGACTTGGGCGCTGGAGCTCGAGTGCGCGGAGATGGATAAGCAAAGGAGGAGGAAGGCGTAGGTGAAAGGGTGGATCCTTATCCCCTTATATATGAGCGGACGAAACTATGTGTCCCCACCAGCCCAGTAAAACTCGCTTATCTCCCAAGCGCCGCGATTAATGGCGCGGTTGGGTTACCCACGTCCGTATTGATGAGAATCCGGAATAAGGGACACGATCTCGCTTTGACAAGACGTGCCAAGGAAGCTGCCGCTAAACGCTACCGAGGTGGAACAGTTAAAATAATTCGAATAAAGGCTTGGCCGTGGTGTGACGTCATGCCACGAGATGCGTCAGCAAATTGAACTTGTGTAAATATTATTCTCTCTACGGTGGTATGTGGAAATTATTTTGCAGAGTCGGACACTATCCTGGTGTTCAAAATCTTCTATGAATTATTTGGAGGAGGAACCCGCCTTGCAATGCCGAAGACAATATGCACGCCGGAGTCGTTGTCATTGAAGCCTGGTTCAGGGGCTACTGAGGGAGTCCTGGACTAGGGGGACTCCGGATAGCCGAACTATCACCGTCGGCCGGACTCCAAGACAATGAAGATACAAGATTGAAGACTTCGTCCCGTGTCCGAATGGGACTTTCCTTGGCGTGGAAGGCAAGCTTGGAGATACGGATATGTAGATCTCCCATTATTGTAACCGACTCTGTGTAACCCTAGCCCTCTCCAGTGCCTATATAAACTGGAGGGTTTTAGTCCGCAGGACACACAACAATCATACCATAGGCTAGCTTCTAGGGTTTAGCCTCCTTGATCTCGTGGTAGATCTACTCTTGTACTACCCATATCATCAATATTAATCAAGCAGGAGTAGGGTTTTACCTCCATCAAGAGGGCCCAAACCTGGGTAAAAACATCGTGTCCCTTGTCTCCTGTTACCATCCGCCTAGATGCACAGTTCGGGACCCCCTACCCGAGATCCGCCGGTTTTGACACCGATAGCCACAACAACTGCAGGGCCATCGACAAGTCAGCACATTATGCTCACTCCTATGGATGGCAACCAGATAGGTTGTACCCTCATTTTACTTGTGTGCAACATTTATGGCTTTGTTATTCATCTAAGCACGGAAAATAGATCATCACATTTCACTGTATATTCATGCTGATCTCTTACGGGTCTTGTTCAGGAGTTCACGCTGTTCCATAGTTCAGCTAAGATACTTGTTCTTTAGGTAACGCTGTTCCATAGTTATTTTCCATCAGCCAATGCGATCCCACAGGCTGGTGATTATAGTATTATACCACTTCTAGTATTACCTATGTTGTTCTTTAATACTTTTGTGTGCCATCTAGTTAATCTCGAGTACAAATGATACATATTCGTAGCTTTCATCCGTGTTCTCCCTTTAGTTTATGAGACCTGTTGCTGCTAGTTAACCCCAGTCCTACTATTTATGTCGTCTCCTACAGGCACTCATTTACATAAATCTAACTACTAATTGTCTTCCATGCATGTCAGATATAATTGCACATACTGATATATCCACAAGAACCTCACGGAGCAATGTAAAGGCCAATAAACTTGATGTCAATGATACCCAATATGATGGAACATGTAAAGGCAGTTCTTTAGAAGACTTGCAGAAAGATGATGAATCCTCTTCACCCCACAAAGTCCTTGCTCTAACTTGGCCTGTGATATGGGTACAACATGCACATAATGTCCAGGAGTGTATCTACTCTGTTGCAATGCCATGTGCTTAGCATGCTGATCATGCATGTAAATATGTCATGCCTTCCTGTTTTTTAGTACCTATTCCATTCATGATAACATGTTTTCAAATTCAAGTACTATCATTCTACTCTATCGCAATGCCATCTGCTTAATTTGGACATCATGCTTCTGAATATCTTATGCATTGTTATTCATCAGTATGTACTTCATCTGTCTGCCATACCATGTTTTTTTACATTGAAGTGTTGTTCTAGTGCTCTGTTGCAATGCCATCTTATTTTCCCAATCATACACGTGTATGTTGCCTTAGTTAATTCTATACGTATTCCGCTAGCATATAGTTTTACATTCAACTAGTTTTTTTGCTGTGTTGTCCTGTCGTATCCCTAGCTCTTACACCATACTCCCTCCGTCCGGATTACATGTTGCCGAAATGGATAAAAAAGGATGTATCTAGAACTGAAATACGCCTAGATCCATCCATTTTTTTCCGGATGGAGGGAATACATGTCAATATGTCATGCCTTTCTATTCTTCAGTACCTATTCCATCTCTCTGTTGTCGCATGTTTTATAATTAAAGTACCATTCTTCTATAAAAGGCATGCAAGGGGAAGACGACTATGTTAGAATCTGAAGGGTTACAAACAAGGCCTTTGCAAAAGATCCAAACGCCAGGAGATAATAAACCAACTCCAGTTTTTATAGATCTTGCTCCAAAGACAGAGAACCCAACTCTCACCGATAATAAGCGATTCCAAAGGCCAAAGAACTAGTCCGCTCCAAAGCAAAAATATGTCAACTCAATTCTAAGAAGCGTGCGTATCCTTGCATCAGGAAATTTTATAGCATGCTGATCATATTTTCTACATGTTTCTTACCCATCTCTCTTTTAGAAAAAAAGCTTAACAGATAGAAGAATTTCTGCAATGGTATCGTTTATGAGGAAAGATTCTTGCAGGAATTCTCTGTGCTCCAATGTAGATGTAAGTACCTGTTGTATATCACTATATTTTTACATCAGCATGTATTTTGTTAATTGGCGTGAATCCAACCTTTATCTGATCTAAATTTAGTTGTAGCAAAATGTATGATTAAAGGCCACAATGTTGATTTTTGTAAGGAAAACTGCCTGGTAGTTTTGCATCCTGAGCTGCATGAGTGTACTATCTCATAATAGTGGGTTTTGAATACTTTGGTTCTGTAGTGGGGTTTTTAGTATTTTTTTTACTGTGTTGTCCTGTCGTATCCCTAGCTCTTACATCATACTCCCTCTGTCCGGATTAAATGTCGCAGAAATGGATAAAACTGGATTTATCTAGAACTGAAATACGCCTAGACCCGTCCATTTATTTCCGGATGGAGGGAATACATGTCAATATGTCATGCCTTTCTATTCTTCAGTACCTATTCTATCTCTGTTGTAGCATGTTTTATAACCGAATCACCATTCTTCTATATAAGGCATGCAAGGGGAAGATGGCTATGTTAGAATCTGAAGGGTTACAAACCAGGTCTTTGCAAAAGATCCAAACGCCAGGAGTGTTACGCCCTCGATGCGGCTATATCTCCCACGTGTCGAAGCACGACTTAGAGGCATAACCGCATTGAAAGCAATGTCGCAAGTGAGGTAATCTTCACACAACCCATGTAATACATAAGGGAAAAAGATACATAGTTGGCTTACAATCGCCACTTCACACAATTACAAGAATAAAGTATTACATCATACAGATACAATCAAGGTCCGACTACGGGACCAAAATAAAAGAAGAACCCCAAATGCGATAAAGGTCCCCGATCGACCCCAACAGGGCTCCACTACTGATCAACTAGAACGAAACAACAAAAAGGGCAAGATCTTCATCGAGCTCCTCCTTGAGCTTAGTTGCGCCACTTTCGGTAACATAGGCACCGCAAACTGGTTTGAAGTATCCGTGAGCCACGAGGACTCAACAATCCCATTACCATGGGTATCAAGACTAGCAAAGCTTAATGGGAAAGGAAGGGGTAAAGTGGTGAGGTTGCAGCAGCGACTAAGCAAGTATGGTGGCTAACATACGCAAAGAAGAGCGAGAAGAGAGACAAAGGAACGGTCGTGAAGCTAGAAATGATCAAGAGGTGATCCTGAACACCTACTTACGTCAAACATAACACAGAAACCGTGTTCACTTCCCGGACACCGCCGAGAAGAGACCATCACGGCTACACACACGGTTGAGGCGTTTTAATTCGGATCTCGTGTCAAGTTATCTACAACCGGACATTAACAAATTCCCATCTGCCACATAACCACGGGCACGGCTCTCGAAAGTTTATTCCCTGCAGGGGTGTCCCAACTTAGCCCATAACAAGCTCTCGCGATCATCGAAGGAATAGACCTTCACCCGAGACACTCCGATCAGACTCGGTATCCCGGTACATCAAGACATTTCAACAATGGTAAAACAAGACTAGCAAAGCCGCCCGATGCGCCGACAATCCCGATAGGAGCTGCACATATCTCGTTCTCGAGGCAACACGGATGAGACATCCACGAGTAAAACCAGACCTCGAGTTGCCCGAGGGGGCCCATGATCTACTCGGTTCGAACCAGCACTTAGACAAGCACCGCCCGGGGGCTAAAATAAAGATGACCTCGAGAGAGCGACTCCCAAGGGAAAAGATAGGTGGTGGTGAGGCAAATGGTAAAAGTCAATGTTGGGCCTTCTTTGGACAAGTTTTATTCAAAGCGAACCGTCGGGGGTCCTATAAATCACCCGACCGCGTAAGGAATGCAAAAATCCGGGAACATAACACCGGTATGACGGAAACTAGGGCGGCAAGAGTGGAACAAAACACCAGGCATAAGGCCGAGCCTTCCACCCTTTACCAAGTATATAGATGCATTAATAATATAAGAGATATTGTGATATCCCAACCAAAATCCTGTCCACCATGGAGAAATCTTCAACTTCACCTGCAACTAGCAACACTATAAGAGGGGCTGAGCAAAGCGGTAACATAGCCAAACAATGGTTTGCTAGGAATGGTGTCAAAGGTTAGAGGTTCATGGCAATATGGGATGGCTGGACAAACAGGTAATAGGTAGTGCAGCATAGCGAAAGAACAAGGCAACAAGCATAGCAATGATAGTAGTGAGATCCAGGGTAGCGGTCATCTTGCCTGAAATCCCGCTAGGAAGTAGAACGAGTCCATGAAGAAGACAAACGGAGGTAGTCGAACGAATCCTCACAACTCCGGAACGGAACCGAAGCTAACGAGAGAAGCAAACCGGAAAGAAGCAAACAACATGGTAAACAACCATCGCATAATCATGGCATGATGCACAACCAAGTATGATGCATGTCCGGTTTAATGAGGCATGGCATGGCAAAGCGCAACACACAAAACTACAAGTTAGTGGAGCTCAATATGCAACGAGTTGCATATTGACGAACACCACATCAATTATTTAGTTCTCTCTTGTTTAAGCTACCCAACAATATTAAATGTTGATTAACATGGCAAGGGGTGAAGCATAACAAAACTACCTAACTAGGCAAGTTTAAATGAGGCCGGAAGAACAAACAACAATTCCGAAAAAACCTCATATGCAATTTATGAATTTGCTACTGTTCTGCCCTAAAACATATTTTAAAGTTGTTAAACAGGAAAATAAAGTGCACCATGTTAAACTAGGCATTTTTGAAGGAAATATGCCCTAGAGGCAATAATAAAGTTATTATTTATTTCCTTATTTCATGATAAATGTTTATCATTCATGCTAGAATTGTATTAACCGGAAACATGATACATGTGTGAATGCATAGACAAAACAACATGTCACTAGTATGCCTCTACTAGACTAGCTTGTTAATCAAAGATGGTTATGTTTCCTAACCATGAACAAAGAGTTGTTATTTGATTAACAAGGTCACATCATTAGTAGAATGATCTGATTGACATGACCCATTCCATTAGCTTAGCACACGATCGCTTAGTATGTTGCTGCGCTTATCCATGACATATACATGTTCCGTAACTATGAGATTATGCAACTCCCGCTTGCCGGAGGAACACTTTGGTGCTACCAAACGTCACAACGAATCGGGTGATTATAAAGGAGTACTACAGTGTCTCCAAAGGCAGATTTTGGGTTGACGATTTCGAGATTAGGTTTTGTCACTCCGATTGTCGGAGAGGTATCTCTGGGCCCTCTCGGTAATGCACATCATGAAGCCTTGCAAGCATTACAACTAATGAGTTAGTTGTGAGATGATGTATTACGGAACGAGTAAAGAGACTTGCCGTAACGAGATTGAACTAGGTATTGGATACCGACGATCGAATCTCGGGCAAGTAACATACCGATGACAAAGGAACAACGATGTTGTTATGCGGTCCGACCGACAAAGATCTTCGTAGAATATGTAGGAACCAATATGGGCATCCAGGTCCCGCTATTGGTTATTGACCGAGAATAGTTCTAGGTCATGTCTACATTGTTCTCGAACCGTAGGGTCCGCACGCTAAGGTTTCGATGGCGGTTATTATGAGTTTATGTATTTTGATGTACCGAAGAAGTTCGAGTCTCGGATGTGATCACGGACATGACTAGGAGTCTCGAAATGGTCGAGACATAAAGATTGATATATTGAAGCCTATATTTGGAGTTCGAATGGTTCGGGTGAAAACAGGAATTTATCGAGTACCGGAGGTTACCGAACCCCCGGAACTAAATGGGCCATAGTGGGCCTTGGTGGAAAGGAGAAAGGGCCAGCCCTAGGTGGTCGCGCTCCCCCTTCCCTAGTCCTACTAGGACTAGGAAAGGGGCCGCCCCCCCTCTCTCTTTCCCTCCGGTGAATCCTATTCCAACTAGGATTGGGGGAATCCTACTCCCGAGGGAGTAGGACTCCCCAGCGCCTCCCTTGGCGGCCGGCCCCCTCCCCTTGCTCCTTTATATACGGGGCAGGGGGCACCCTAGGATACACAAGTTTGATCTACGGATCGTTCCTTAGCCGTGTCGGTGCCCCTCCACCATATTCCACCTCGGTCATACCGTCGTGAAGCTTAGCGAAGCCTCGCGCCGTAGAACATCAAGATCGCCACCACGCCGTCATCTCGACGAAACTCTCCTCGACACTCGGCTGGATCGAGTACGAGGGACGCCATCGAGCTGTACGTGTGTCAAGAACTCGAGGGCGCCGAGTAACGGCGCCGGATCGGTCGGATCGCGAGGAGAACGCACGACTACTTCCTCTACGTTGTGATCGCTTCGCCGGGTCTACAAGGGTATGTAGACAACACTCCCCTCTCGTTGCTATACATCACCATGATCTTGAGTGTGCGAGGAAATTTTTGAAATTACTACGTTCCCCAACAAAGGGTATCGAGCCTAGGTTTTTTCTATGGTTTGATGTTTTGCACGAGTAGAACACAAGTGAGTTGTGGGCGATACAAGTCATACTACCTACCAGCATGTCATACTTGGTTCAGCGGTATTGTGAGATGAAGCGCCCGGACCGACATTACGCCAGACGCTTACGCGAGACTGGTTTCACCGCCAGCGAGCACTCGTTGCTTAAAGGTGATTGGCGGGTGTCTGCTCTCTCACTTTAGTTGAACTGAGTGTGGCTACGCCCGGTCCTTGAGAAGGTTAAAACGAGTCTATTTGACGAAGTATCATTGTGGTTTTGATGCGAGGTGAGACTGGTTCTTGCTTAAGCCCGTAGCAGCCACGTAAAATTTGCAACAACAAAGTAGAGGACGCCTAACTTGTTTTTGCAGGGCATGTTGTGATGTGATATGGTCAAAACGTGATGCTATATTTTATTGTATGAGATGATCATGTTTTGTAACCGGTTATCGGCAATCGGCATGAGCCATATGGTTGTCGCTTATTGTATGCAATGCAATCGCATTCAGTAATGCTTTACTTTATCACTAAGCGGTAGCGATAGTCGAGAAGCATAAGTTTGGCGAGACGACAACGATGCTACGATGGAGATCAAGGTGTCGCGCCGGTGACGATGGTGATCATGGTGGTGCTGCGAGATGGAGATCACGAAGCACAAGATGATGATGACCATATCATATCACTTATATTGATTTGCATGTGATGTTTATCTTTTATGCATCTTATCTTGCTTTGATTGACGGTAGCATTTTAAGATGATCTCTCACTAAAATTATCAAGTAGTGTTCTCCCTGAGTATGCACCGTTGCCAAAGTTCGTCGTGCCTGGACACCACGTGATGATCGGGTGTGATAAGCTCTCGTCCATCTACAACAGTGCAAGCCAGTTTTGCACACGCAGAATACTCAGTTATACTTGACGAGCCTAGCATATGCAGATATGGCCTCGGAACACGGAGACCGAAAGGTCGAGCGTGAATCATATAGTAGATATGATCAACATAAGATGTTCACCATTGAAAACTACTCCATCTCACGTGATGATCGGTTATGGTTTAGTTGATTTGGATCACGTGATCACTTAGATGACTAGAGAGATGTCTGTCTAAGTGGGAGTTCTTTAAGTAATATGATTAATTGAACTTAAATTTATCATGAACTTAGTCCTGGTAGTATTTTGCAAATTATGTTGTAGATCAATAGCTCGCGTTGTTACTTTCATATGTTTGTTATTGATATGTTCCTAGAGAAAACTGCGTTGAAAATGTTAGTAGCAATGATGCGGATAGGATCCGTGATCTGAGGTTTATCCTCATTGCTGTGCAGAAGAATTATGTCCTTGATGCACCGCTAGGTGACAGACCTATTGCAGGAGCAGATGCAGACGTTATGAACGTTTGGCTAGCTCAATATGATGACTACTTGATAGTTTTGTGCACCATGCTTTTTGGCTTAGAATCGGGACTTCAAAGACGTTTTGAACGTCATGGACCATATAAGATGTTCCAGGAGTTGAAGTTAATATTTCCAGCAAATACCCGAGTTGAGAGATATGAAGTCTCCAACAAGTTCTATAGCTAAAAGATGGAGGAGAATCGCTCAACTAGTGAGCATGTGCTCAGATTGTCTGGGTACTACAATCGCTTGAATCAAGTGGGAGTTAATCTTCCAGATAAGATAGTGATTGATGAATTCTCTAGTCACCATCACCAAGTTAGTAGAACTTCGTGATGAACTATAGTATGCAAGGATGACAAAAATGATTCCCGAGCTCTTCGTGATGTTGAAATCGACGAAGGTAGAAATCAAGAAAGAGCATCAAGTGTTGATGGTTGACAAGATCACTAGTTTCAAGAAAAGGGCAAAGGAAAGAAAGGGAACTTCAAGTAGGTTGACAAGCAAGTTGTCACTCCCACAAAGAAGCCCAAAGCTGAACCAAAGCCTGAAACCGAAAAGTGCTTACATCGCAAAGGAAATGGTCTTCGAAGCGAACTACCCCAAGTATTTGGCGGATAAGAAGGATGGCAAAGTGAACAAAGGTATATTTGTTATACATGTTATTGATGTGTACTTTACTAGTGTTTATAGCAACCCCTCGGTATTTGGTACTGGTTCGGTTGCTAAGAGTAGTAACTCAAACGGAGTTGCGAATAAATGAAACTAGTTAAGGGTGAAGTGACGATGTGTGTTGAAAGTAGTTTCAAGATTGATATGATCATCATCGCACACTCCCTATACTTTCGGGATTAGTGTTGAACCTAAATAAATGTTGTTTGGTGTTTGCGTTGAGCATGAATATGATTTGATCATGTTTATTGCAATACGGTTATTCATTTAATTAAGAGAATAAACTGTTGTTCTGTTTACATGAATAAAACCTTATATGGTTACACACCTAATGAAAATGGTTCATTGGATCTCGATCGTAGTGATACACATATTCATAATATTGAAACCAAAAGATGCAAAGTTAATAATGATAGTGCAACTTATTTGTGCCACTGCCGTTTAGGTCATATTGGTGTAAAGCGCATGAAGAAACTCCATGCTGATGGGATTTTTGGAATCACTTGATTATGAATCACTTGATGCTTGCGAACCGTGCCTTTTGGGCAAGATGACTAAAACTCCGTTCTCCGGAACAATGGAGCGAGCAACAGATTTGTTGGAAATCATACATACTGATGTATGTCGTCCGATGAATATTAAGGCTCGCGACAAGTATCATTATTTTCTGACCTTCACAGTTGATTTGAAGCAGATATGGGTATATCTACTTGATGAAACATAAGTCTGAAATAGTTGAAAGGTTCAAAGAATTTCAGAGTGAAGTGGAAAAATCATCGTGACAAGAAAATAAGGTTTCTACGATCTGATCGCGGAGATAAATATTTGAGTTACGAGTTTGGTCTTCAATTAAAACAATGTGGAATAGTTTCACAAATTCATGCCACCGAACACCACATCATAATGGTGTGTCCGAACGTCAGAATCGTACTTTATTGGATATAGTACAATATGATGTTTCTTACCGATTTACCAATATCGCTTTGGGATCATGCATTAGAGACAGCTGCATTCACGTTAAATAGGGCACCATCTAAATCCGCTGAGACGACACTATATGAACTGTGGTTTAGCAAGAAACCAAAGTTGTCGTTTCTTAAAGTTTGGGGCTGCGATGCTTATGTGAAAAAGGTTTCATCTGATAAGCTCAAACCCAAATCGAGAAGCGTCTTCATAGAATACCCAAAGGAAATTTTGGGTACACCTTCTATCACAGATCCGAAGGCAAAACATTCGTTGCTAATAAATGGATCTTTTCTAGAGAAGGAGTTTCTCTCGAAAGAAGTGAGTGGGAGGAAAGTAGAACTTGATGAGGTAATTGTACCTTCTCCCTTACTTGAAAGTAGTTTGTCGCAGAAACCGGTTTCTGAGACATCTACACCAAGTAGTGAGGAAGTTGATGATGTTGATCGAAACTTCAGATCAAGTTACTACGTAACCTCGAGATCAACCAGAGTAAGATCCGCACTGAGTGGTACGGTAATCCTGTTCGAAGTCATGTAACTAGATCATGATGAACCTACGAACTATGAGGAAGCGATGATGAGCCCAGATTCGCGAAATGGCTTGAGGCCATGAAATCTGAGATGAGATCCATGTATGAGAACAAAGTGTGGACTTTGGTGGCGTTGCTCGATGATCGGCAAGCCATAGAAAATAAATGGATCTTCAAGAGGAAGAAGGACGCTGATAGTAGTGTTACTATCTACAAAGCTCGACTTGTCGCAAAAAGGTTTTGACAAGTTCAAGGTGTTGACTACAATGAGATTTTCTCAACTATAGCGATGCTTAAGTCTGTCCGAATCATGTTAGCAATTGCCACAATTTATGAAATTTGGCAAACGGATGTAAAACTGCATTCTGAATGGGTTTCGGGAGGAAGAGTTGTATATGATGCAACCGAAGGTTTTTTGATCGAAGGAGCTAACAAAGTGTGCAAGCTCCAATGATCCATCTATGGACTGGTGCAAGCATCTCGAGTTGGAATATACGCTTTGATGAGTTGATCAAAGCATATAGTTTTATGAGACTTACGGTGAAGCCTGTATTTACTAAAAAGTGAGTGGGAGCACTACAGCATTTCTGATAAGTATATGTGAATGACATATTATAGATCGGAAATAATGTAGAATTATTCTGCAAAGCATAAAGAAGTGTTTGAAAGGAGTTTTTCAAAGAAAGACCTCGGTAAAGCTACTTACATATTGAGCATCAAGATCTATCTGAGATAGATCAAGACGCTTGATAAGTTTTTCAATGAGTACATACCTTGACAAGATTTTGAAGTAGTTCAAAATGGAACAGTCAAAGAAAGAGTTCTTGCCTGTGTTACAAGGTGTGAAATTGAGTAAGACTCAAAACCCGACCACGGCAGAAGATAGAAAGAGAATGAAAGTCATTCCCTATGCCTTGGCCATAGGTTCTATAAAGTATGCCATCTGTGTACCAGATCTATTGTATACCCCTGACCGAGTTTGACAAGGAGTACAATAGTGATCTAGGAGTAGATCATCGACAGCGGTCAAAATTATCCTTAGTGGAATAAGGATATGTTTCTCGATTATGGAAGTGACAAAAGGTTTGTCGTAAAGGGTTACGTCGATGCAAGTTTTGACACCGATCCGATGACTCTAAGTCTCGATCTAGATACATATTGAAAGTGGGAGCAACTAGCTAGGGTAGCTTCGTGCAGAGCATTGTAGACATAGAAAAATTGCAAAATACATAACGGATCTGAATGTGAAAGACCCGTTGACTAAGACTCTCTCACAAGCAAAACATGATCACACCTTAGTACTCTTTGGGTGTTAATCACATAGCGATGTGAACTAGGTTACTGAATCTAGTAAACCCTTTCGGTGTTGGTCACATGACGATGTGAACTATGGGTGTTAATCACATGATGATGTGAACTATCGATGTTAATCACATGGTGATGTGATCTAGATTATTGACTCTAGTGCAAGTGGGAGATGAAGGAAATATGCCCTAGAGGCAATAATAAAGTTATTATTTATTTCCTTATTTCATGATAAATGTTTATCATTCATGCTAGAATTGTATTAACCGGAAACATGATACATGTGTGAATGCATAGACAAAACAACATGTCACTAGTATGCCTCTACTAGACTAGCTTGTTAATCAAAGATGGTTATGTTTCCTAACCATGAACAAAGAGTTGTTATTTGATTAACAAGGTCACATGATTAGTAGAATGATCTGATTGACATGACCCATTCCATTAGCTTAGCACACGATCGTTTAGTATGTTGCTACTGCTTTTATCCATGACATATACATGTTCCCGTAACTATGAGATTATGCAACTCCGCTTGCGGAGGAACACTTTGGTGCTACCAAACGTCACAACGAATCGGGTGATTATAAAGGAGTACTACAGGTGTCTCCAAAGGCAGATTTTGGGTTGACGATTTCGAGATTAGGTTTTGTCACTCCGATTGTCGGAGAGGTATCTCTGGGCCCTCTCGGTAATGCACATCATTGAAGCCTTGCAAGCATTACAACTAATGAGTTAGTTGTGAGATGATGTATTACGGAACGAGTAAAGAGACTTGCCGTAACGAGATTGAACTAGGTATTGATACCGACGATCAAATCTCGGGCAAGTAACATACCGATGACAAAGGAACAACGATGTTGTTATGCGGTCCGACCGACAAAGATCTTCGTAGAATATGTAGGAACCAATATGGGCATCCAGGTCCCGCTATTGGTTATTGACCGAGAATAGTTCTAGGTCATGTCTACATTGTTCTCGAACCGTAGGGTCCATGCACGCTTAAGGTTTCGATGATGCTTATTATGAGTTTATGTATTTTGATGTACCGAAGAAGTTCGAGTCCCGGATGTGATCACGGACATGACGAGGAGTCTCAAATGGTCGACACATAAAGATTGATATATTGAAGCCTATATTTGGAGTTGGAATGGTTCGGGTGAAAACAGAATTTATCGAGTACCGGAGGTTCTGGAACCCCGGGAACTAAATGGGCCATAGTGGGCCTTGGAGGAAAGGAGAAAGGGCCAGCCCTAGGTGGCCGCGCGCCTCCCCCCCTTCCCCTAGTCCTACTAGGACTAGGAAAGGGGGCCGGCCCCCTCTCTCTCTTTCCCCCTCCGGTGAATCCTATTCCAACTAGGATTGGAGGGGGAATCCTACTCCCAGAGGGAGTAGGACTCCCTGGCGCGCCTCCCTTGGCCGGCCGGCCCCCTCCCCCTTGCTCCTTTATATACGGGGGTAGGGGGCACCCTAGGATACACAAGTTTGATCTACGGATCGTTCCTTAGCCGTGTGCGGTGCCCCCCTCCACCATATTCCACCTCGGTCATACCGTCGCGAAGCTTAGGCGAAGCCCTGCGCCGGTAGAACATCAAGATCGTCACCACGCCGTCGTGCTGACGAAACTCTCCCTCGACACTCGGCTGGATCGGAGTACGAGGGACGTCATCGAGCTGTACGTGTGTCAAGAACTCGGGGGGCGCCGGAGTAACGGCGCCGGGATCGGTCGGATCGCGAGGAGAACGTACGACTACTTCCTCTACATTGTGATCGCTTCCGCTTCGGGTCTACAAGGGTATGTAGACAACACTCTCCCCTCTCGTTGCTATACATCACCATGATCTTGAGTGTGCGTAGGAAAATTTTTGAAATTACTACGTTCCCCAACAATTTTTCCACCCCATTTACATATAAAGTTTATATAAAACGGAGCAACGGTTATTTAGTTATGAAATAAAGCATTTTAACATGGCATTTGAGCAAATTTAATCAAACAGCATTTTAATCATTTTAAACATGGATGAAAGTGGCATATTATTAAACTAGATGAAAAACTAAGCATTTTACATATATAAAGTTTTTACATATGATGCATGGTTATTTAGTTATTAAATGCATGAAGTATGAGGGGTTTTCTGCACTCTGTAAATCACTGGATAAATGTTAAATTCGCACAAGGGAAAAAAAAAGGAGCTGGGCCGAATCTGACTGGATCAGGCCCAATAGAAGAAAAAAATGAGGGGCGCTGGGGGTGGCCTCACCATGGGCTTCGGCCCGGTTCGGTGGTGGCGGCTGAAACAAGGCAGGCCGGCTGACTGGGCTGCTGGGGTGTGGCCTCACCCATGGGATCTGGCCCGCTTGGAGGAGGAGGCTGGCCGACGCTGGGCCTGGGTGTGGCTGGCAGCCCACGCAGCTGGCCAGCGTGGTCAACGCACACGGGGCGGCAGCGTTCGTTCTCCCGAGGGAAACCGAGGATGGACTTGGCGCGAGGACGAAGCAGAAAGAGGACCCTGGCGGCGGGGTGCTCCCCGGCGAGGGACTTGGCGGGGCAAGGGGCCGCGGGAACAGCCGGATCCGAGGCCAAGGCGGCGGATCAGGGCAGCGGCAGGAGGCGCGCTGCAGATGGGGCACAGGGGCGCTGACGAGGCGTCCTGCTGGTGGGCGAAGGCTGGCCGGGGTGGCCTGGTTCGGCGAGGTCGTCGGCAGCGGCGCTAGGAGGTGGTGGCGCGCTCGGGCTCCAAGGCGAAGAGGAGGAGGCCGTGGGACGCAGAGGGATGAGGGAGAGGCTTGGAGCGGCTGCTGGCTCCTGCGGGCACGGACGACGATGGCTGCGTGCGGCCGGACGCGTCCATGAACAAGGGAGGAGTAGGCACGAGGCGTTGGATTGGGTGCTCGGGGTGGTCTGCGTGGGCTGTGGTGACCTGGTGGTTGCCGGCTGCTGCTACTCCGGCAAGGAGGCTCGGGGAGGGTCGGAGACGCGCGGGAGCAGAGGTCTCCGGCACGAGAGGCGAGCGAGGAAGGGGAGCTCGGTGCCAACAGCTTCAGGAACGAAGCACGGAAGGATGGGCTGTGGGTGGAGCTTGAGGGGAGCTGCTGTTTCGATCGATGGAGGGATTGGGTGGATCTAAAAATGAGGAAGGGATTTTGGATCGGGGGAGGATCCCGATGGGAATTTGGTGGAGTGGCGGCGGCGGCGACGGGTGGATGGGACAAGGTTCCTAGGTTTTAGGGTTAGCCTGATATTTATATAGTAAGGGATTTAGGTTAGGGGTATTTAGTCCCTCCGATCGAAATCAAACGGTCGAGAATAAATAGGTTAGAGAGTCAAAATAAGAAAACGGAGATGTTTTGTAGACGTTAGGGGATGATCCGGACCCAACGGTAATGACAGACCGGTTCAGGTTCGGGCAAGGTTCGGACACGCTCAAGAGGGGAGGTGATTGTGCAGAGAGGGTCAAACGGTCAGACAAGAGGGAATCGAAAACCCGGTTAGACTCAGAACGGCCAACAAAAGCAAGGGGGTCACGGCAACTACGAGCGGATGCAAGTTTTAAAATATGACGGCAACGGAGTGCCGATGCAATGCGAATGATGACATGAGATGAGATGCATAACAAGAACAAAAAGCAAAACAACAGACAAAAACCCAACCACGAAGGAAAAAATATATCACATCTCCGGAAAAGGCAAGAGTCGGAGTTATGAATATGGAAAGTTGTATCCGGGGCGTTACAACACTCCACCACTACGAGAGGATCTCGTCCCGAGATCTAGGATGGCACCGGAGGGAAAAGGAAGAGGAAGAGAAGAGGTAAAACTAAGTTGCTTCTTTGACGAACGTGTGAAACCACGAACCTTGAGAGGTTGAGCAATTTAAAAGAAAGAGTACAACAGAGATGAATGAGATTGCAAACAATCCGGTAGAAAAGAGGAACAAGGAGTATTACGAGAATTTGAAGGTTGAAAGACAAGGAAATATGAGCTTCACAAACGAAAAGAATATGACCACATCGGTATAATGAGATAGCCAAGGAACAAGAATGGCAGAATTTGGACAGCACTCCGGGAGAAAAGAGAAGAAAACTTGATGAGATGAAAAGATATTGAAGAGATGATACAACACTCCGGTTAAATGGATAAGCAAGAAAAGAACACGATCCTAAAAAAACGAGGTGATGGGTGAAGAGCACAATATCACAATGCCTCCGTAACGAAAGAATAGAAGTTAGATCGTACGAATAACAGAATGTAGGAGAAAATGCCAACTTCTGCCACAAATGAGCTTGGAACTCATCCTTGCAAGAAGGTTAGAATAGAGTTGTTGGAAGACCAACAACGAAAAGAATAAGTTTGTAGTGGGCTTATGGAAACATCTCAACATTATGAGGTGACAACCGGCCACAAATGGAAACCAATGATTTGATTGAGAACACCGAAGAGATGAAAAACTTCTTCCACCAAGATGATAGAGAGATAACTTGGATCATTGATAAACACCATAAATAGCAACAACCCTTACGGAAAGGCTTTAGGTGAAATCTGACACAAGATAACTCCAATGAAGAAGTTGATTGGTCGAAAGGATCTCTTGAACGAAGAGAAAATGATGGATTTAAAATACCTCATTCTTGACAACATATGAATCATGAAACATGAAGGAAATTGTCAAGAGTGACATAACACCACCTCAAAAGATAAGGTAGAAGGAATTGCACTTTGGAATGCAAGACGGAGAATACTTGAGCTTCTCAAAACAAAACAAGTGATGGGCACCCTGTTTAATTTTGAGTATGGCTTGGCGGATCATAACTTCAAGAGAAATCTTGAAGAACAATTGAAGAATGAAAAGAATCCTTGACGAACCACCATGTAGAGCCTCCATGAAGAACTCCGGTAATAAAAAGATGATAGAAAGAAAGAGAAGTTGAAAACACAAGGTGAAGCCTTGCGATGATTTAGATGGAGCCTCGCGACGAGATAATGCGGAAAACTTGGAACTCCGGAAAAAGAATAGATGAAACACTAGAACCGAGAATTACTTCATCATGAACAATCTCCGGAAGAAAAGAATTGAATCACCTCGAGGAAATAAGAATAAGATTTATTGTATGCTTATCCTTCATCAAATTAAATTGATGAGAAGAATGGATTTGGCATATTACTTATTCCCATTGAAAAAAAGGATTAAAAGAGATATATCAAAACTTGAGAAGGTCCATAGTCAAAAAAAAACTTGAGAAGGTCTTCAACGAACCACCGGTAGGATTGGAACAACAAATGAATTGATATGAAGAACACGGAAGAGAGATCTTGAAAGAACCACCGTAAGAATTGAAAATGAACGTAGCAAAGGCACAATTCACCGGGAAGAATTGGAAAACGAATGAAGATATTTGAGGGGATTTAGATACATGAGAACGAAGAGAACATGAACTGATTAGAGGATATTGAACGAATCACCGATAAGATTTGGAGAACGATAGCTACACGATGAGAATGAAGAATTATGACATGATGGCCTTCGGAAGAAAGAAATGGAAACAACTCAAGAAATACTCCGGATGGTAAGAAAAGAATTCTCACAATCGAAACAATTATGAGGATAGCATGAAGCTAGAACCATGAGTCTTGAAGAGAATAGAGCAAGATTAAAGAGAAACTCTTTCTTCGGTCTTCAAATGATGAGAATGACAACGAGAAGCATCACCAAGAATTATTGAGGCACCCCGGAAGAATCAAAAGCGAAGAGGTTGAGCCAACTATGAAAAGAATTTGAAAGATCTTGGAGAAAAGCATTTGACTGATGATAACTCATTCTTACGTCAAACTTGGAGAAGAATTTAGGATAGCTCTGGAATAATTAGAAGAGTCAGGTAAGATCTTGGGAAAAGACCTGTGGGTTAGGGCCCACTCAAAAGAACACCATTGAAAAGATTAAAAAGAGATGTTGCACCGGTTGAATTAAATGACTTGAATGAGATACCAATCTCGAAATAGCTTGAATGAATGCAGAGTGGAAACACGAATCTTCGAGATATCTTGAGCACTCCGGAATAACAAATAGTGAGAAGTAGAATGATAATGAGGTGCACCGGTATGAGAAGACATTGAAATGAGGAAAAAGGTATGATGAATATCGAAAGCTTGAATTGGATCCACCGGAGAAGAATACGAGAATGAAGAATGATGAACTTGCAACTGTTGAGCATCTTCATGGGAAATCACCAGATAAGAGCATTGATAGAAAAGAATGAAGAGACTTCACATGAATAAATGGATACTTGATTAAGAAATCTGTGTCCTTGAAGAAAAAGGGTGGGAGGGCGGGAAAACAAAGGCAACTTGGGATGAACGAAACAAACACCGTTGAGAAAACTTAGAATTTATCTTGCAGATGGGGAGAATGATGGGATCATCTCGAAGAGAAGCACGCCGATAGGAAAAGAATTAACATGACAACCTCAATGATCAAGAAGGATTAGTATTCACATAGAAATATGAGAACACCGTTTAGGAAAGGTATGGATTCCACATTTGACTTTGAAGCAACTCGAATACCATAAATAAAACAAAACAAAGGATTGGCTTGCAGAATAAGCCGGAACAAATACATATGATAGAGATTTACCCAATCCCATATCATGCATCTGTTGAAAATATATTCTAGGAGCTACTTGAATTCCCACCTATAAACTCCCGAAACTTTCTGGTTATGCAATCTGGTGTTGGGGATACAGGGGAAGCAATATATCTCACCCAAACTAACAATACCTACATCCAAGCTGTATCCATCCGTCAACACATAACCAAGAAACCTTCGGAAATCGTGGTACCTCAACCTTCAAAAGCATCCGTTATACGAGTCATGGCAATACTCCCATACTCACCTCAGTACTGGGTTAGCGGGGTTATCTCACCAACAACTGCATAAAAGAGATTTTCGATGTCGGCTGTAACGCCCTCGATGCGGCTATATCTCCCACGTGTCGAAGCACGACTTAGAGGCATAACCGCATTGAAAGCATTGTCGCAAGTGAGGTAATCCTCGCACAATCCATGTAATACATAAGGGAAAAGGTACATAGTTGGCTTACAGTCGCCACTTCACACAATTACATGAATAAAACATTACATCTTCCAGATACAATCAAGGTCCGACTACGGAACCAAAATAAAAGAAGAATACCCCACATGCAACACAGATCCCCGATCGCCCCAACTGGGCTCCACTACTAATCGTCCGGAAAGGAAACATAGTATCGACCAAGGGCCTCATCATATTCCCACTTCAGCTCGGTTGTGCCATCATTTGGCATCACCAAGATCTGATCTGTTTTGGTAGAATCTGTGAGCCACAGAGACTCAGCAATCTCACACCCGCGAGATCAAGACTATTTAAGCTTAAGGGAAGGCTGGTGTCAAAAAGGAGGAGCTGCTGCAAGCGACTAGCATATATGGTGGCTACATCGCAAAAGAGAGCGAGAAGAGAAGCAAGGCGCGGTCGTGAAGCTATTAGCGATCAAGAAGTGAACCTGACTACTTACGTCAAGCATAACTCCAACACCGTGTTCACTTCCCGAACTCCGCCGAGAAGAGACCATCACGGTTACATACACGGTTGATGTATTTTAATTAAGGTCAACTTCGGGTTTTCTACAACCGGACATTAACAAATTCCCATCTGCCTCATAACCAAGGCACGGCTTTGAAAGATAATACCCTGCAGGGGTGTCCCAACTTAGCCCATAACAAGCTCTCGCGGTCAACGAAGGAATAAACCTTCACCCAAGACACTCCGATCAGACTCGGTATCCCGGTACTTCAAGACATTTCGACAATGGTAAAACTAAACCAGCAAGACCACCCGACTATGCCGACAAATCCCGATAGGAGCTGCACATATCTCGTTCTCAGGGCACACCGGATAAGCGAAGCGTACAGGTACCGACGTAATCCAAGTTGCCAAGGAATGGTCCCAGACGGTGCTCTAGTTTGGACCAACACTCGAGGAGCACCGCCCGGGGGGTAATAAAGATGACCCTCGGGCTCGTGAAAACCCAAGGAAAAAGGCTAGGTGGCAAATGGTAAAACCAAGGTTGGGCCTTGCTGGAGGAGTTTTATTCAAAGCGAACCGTCAAGGGGTCCCATAAATCACCCGACCGCGTAAGGAACGCAAAATCAAGGAACATAACACCGGTATGACGGAAACTAGGGTGGCAAGAGTGGAACAAAACACCAGGCATAAGGCCGAGCCTTCCACCCTTTACCAAGTATATAGTTGCATTAATTAAAACAATAGATATTGTGATATCCCAAAATATCCGTGTTCCAACAAGGAACAAACTTCATCTTCACCTTCAACTAGCAACGCTATAAGAGGGGCTGAGCAAAGCGGTAACATAGCCAATCAATGGTTCGCTAGGACATGGATGGTTAGAGGTTGACATGGCAATATGGGTGGCATGATATAGCAAGTGGTAGGTATCGCAGCATAGGCATAGCAAAAGAGCGAGCATCTAGCAAGCAAAGATAGAAGTGATATCGAAGGTATGGTCATCTTGCCTGTAAGGTTCTCAGAGTTGTCGAAGGCTTGATCTTGGTAGGCGTTCTCAACAGGTTCCTCGTTCACGTACTCGTCTCCCGGCTCTACCCAAAGCAAGAACACAAGCAATGGAACCACAATCAAACAAGGAACAATGCACAAGCAATATGATGCAAAAACATGACATGCGATGCGAGATGTGATATGCAATGCATATGTATGCTCCGGAAGGAAAATGATGAACCGGGCATCAACTTGGCAAACCAAGTATGCCGCTGGAAAGATGAGATGATTTCGTTGAAATCGATATAAAGATCACCGAATCGGATGCACGGTTTGCAAATGACAAGCAAAACAAGAATGACGCAAAACTGCGTTTAACAGCCCGATGCTACTTAGCACGCAACACGAAACTATGCTACAGCACCCCAACATAAAAACAAAGCATATGGCAGCGAACTACAGGAGATGCTTAACAAAAGAGGAACACTGAGCTACGGCTAAATCACATCATAACATGTTCAAACAAGCATGGTGAAAGTGCTCAAAATATCAGGTTCACAGACTTAGTGAAAAAAACTAGCATGCCAGGAATTAACATCAGGAAGGCATGTTTAGAGCAAGCAAACAACATGCTACAGGAACTTATAATAGCAAAGCAAGGCATGACATGATTCTACTCAAAGCCTATTTCAATAGTCCCTTACTGACCATAAGCCAAAAATGATCTTAAGAAATGATGGCACCCATGTAAACATTGCAAGTTTTATTACAGATTTCAGATTCAACATGGCATGTTCGTGAACAGATTCAACATGGCATGTTCGTGAGCTCGATGCACTCACTACAGAGCATCTCATGATAAACTAAGCATACACCCATCAAGAAGACATGGCATAGGAGCTATACATGGCAAGAACAACATCATAGCATACAAGGATCAACTACAACGACCTCGTGAAAATTGAATCTCATGCAAACAAACTGCCAGGAAACATTTTCAAGCAAAAGTAGAGCACGAAAATGACATGCTAGACTACTCCATAAATGCCAAAAAAGGCATGTATGGATAGAGCACATCCATATGTTCAAAACACCCTTACTGATCATGCTCAAAAAGGGCATGGATCTATCTGTAACAACATGAACATATGGCATAAAATTAACAGCAGGACATGACTTAGTGAAATCACTAAGTTCCTGAAATCAGCAACATCATCATCCCTACTTTACATGCTTGTTCTAGTCAACACATAGCTCACAAAAATACATGGCAAACACCCCTGGAAAGATGGCATGGCAATGTTCAACTCACATGTAGGACTCAAATTCATAGGGTGCACACATAATTCATGGCAAAAATGACAAAAGAGCTCGAGCTGATAAGATTCTGAAACTAACAATCTGAAGCCATCTTCCAACAGCATTTCGGGCATCAAGATGAGCTCAAATGCAAATGATGCAATGGAATGAAATGATGTACTCTTCGGGACGAACAATTAGACATATTATACGCCCAAAACGGAGCCACGGTTGCGGAGATGTGATGCTATGAAAACTGCACGAAATTTATGACAGAAAAGACTTAGCAAGATTTTGGGGGGGGGGAAGAAGTCAACCGTGGGTTTGACTGGATCTAGATCGGATCGAGTCGGGTCGCGGAGCTCGGGAGACGACCGGAGGGAGGAGCAGCCGGGCGTCGGCGGCGGGCCGGGCGGCGGCGGGCCATGGCCATGGCATGGCATAGCTTGTGTGGCGGAATGGCGGGGCATGCGTGCGGTGGGTGCGGCAAGTGCGGCGCGGGCGGCAAAGGGTGGCGCTGTGCGGGCGACAAGGGCGATGCGGCGCGGGCGGCGGAGCGGCGGCTGGCGGCGGCAGGCGGCGGTGGGTGTGTGGTATGGGAGGAGCATGCATGCATGGGGTGTGTGGCGGAGCGGGCATGCGGGGCCTCCATGCTGGCCTGGCGGGCGGCGGCGGGCGCGGCCGACGTGCCACGTGGCACGCCCGATTCCCGGCGCGGGCGGCGGACGCGTCCGGTCCGATCCGGACGTGTCCGGCGGCGCGGAGAGGGGTTTCGCTAGGGTTTGCCCGGATTTTTCGGGGGAGGGGTCTTTAAATAGAGGGAGAGGGAGCTAGGAGACTCCAAATGGGGTGCGGTTACCACACGATCGTGATCGAACGACCGAGGGCATGGAGGTGACTTAGATGGGTTATTGGGCTGTTTTGGAGGGTGTTGGGCTGCAACTCAAAAGAGGCCTTTGCGAGAGTGCGGTTAACCGTTTGAGTACCAAACGAACTCCAAAAGACCCAAACTTGACAGTGGTCTACGGTGCTATACCAGGCCACTTGGCAAGGCTCGGTCCATTCCGAGAATGTTCAACACCCGCACACGGAAAAAGAACAAGAGGGGACGCCGGGGAACATAGGAGTGTCGGATTGCAAAACGGACAACGGGGAATATGCTCGGAATCATGAGACGAACACGTATGCAAATGAGATGCACATGATGACATGATATGAGATGCATGACATGGGCAAAATGCAAAACGAAAACAAAACCCAACCACGGAGGGAATATCATAGCACATATCCGAAAATGGCAAGAGTTGGAGTTACAAAAATGGAAAGATACATCCGGGGTGTTACAACACTCCACCACTACAAGAGGATCTCGTCCCGAGATCTAGGACTGAAAGAACTCCGGATATTCGAACGGAGGTGATCCTCGCGCCCCGTGTGGCTTCTCGGCCGGAATGGTGTGACCACTTTACTTTCAGGAATTTGATTGACTTGTTGCGAGTCTTGCGCTCGGTTTCTTCGAGAATAGCAACGGGTGCTCATGATAAGAAAGATCTTCTTGGAGGTCAATTTCTTCAAAGTTGATAGTGCGCCAGAATCTTGAAGCACTTATGAGCTGTGACACGTGAAACACATCGCACGCTTGCAAAGTTGGATGGAAGTTCGTTGATAGGCGAGATCGCCTCTTTTGCCAATGATCTTGAAAGGACCCACGATCTAGGGGCAAGCTTCCCTTTGATACCGGGTTTACGAGTACCTTTCATTGAGAGACGCGGAGGTAGACATGGTCTCCGATTTCAAAAGCCACATCACGGTGCTTGTCATCATAATAGTTCTTCCGCGCGATTGCGCGGCTTTGAGATTCTCACGAATGACTTTGCACATTTCTTCGCTTCGTGATCAAGTCGCTGCCAAGAAGTTGGCGCTCACTGTCTTGACCAATTGAGAGGAGTACGGCACTTTCGCCATATAGAATTTCGAATGGGGCCTTGCCCAACTCGCTTGGAAGCTGTTGTTGTAGGAGAACTCGCATATGGAAGACACTCTTCCCACTTCATGCCAAAGGAAATGACACAAGCCCCGAGCATATCTTCCAGATTTGATTGACTCGCCGACTTGGCCACTAGTTTGAGGATGAAAAGTGTCTTTGAAACGAATGTTGGTGCCCATGGCCTTCTCAAAAGAATCCCGTAACTTAGAAGTGAAGATGCTTCCACGGTCCAAGAGATCAATTGTGGAATACCGTGCAAGGAGACAATTTCGAGGTGTATAACTCGCCGGTGAGCTGCTGTGATAGATTCTTTGACAGAAGAAAATGAGCCACTTTAGTAAGCTTGTCAATGACAACGAAGATAGCATCATTTCCACGCTTGGACTTAGGAAAACCAGTCACGAAGTCCATCTCGATATGATCAAACTTCCATTCCGAATAGCAAGAGGTTGGAGGAGACCAGCTGGTCTTTGGTGTTCTGCTTTCACCCTTCTCGCAGACATCACATTCATTCACGAATTGAGCAATTTCTCGCTTCATTCGAGTCCACCAATACGATCGCTTGAGGTCATGGTACATCTTCGCATTTCCGTGATGAATGGATAGGAGGGAATTGTGTGCCTCATTCATGATGACTTTTCTCAGATCGCCTTTAGGAACCACAATACGATCCTCGAAGAAAAGAGTGTCTTTGTCATCCAAGCGATAGCACTTGTATTTGGAAATGCCCTTGTCAATACCACGTTTCACCTTCTTCACCATGGCATCCAGGAGTTGTGCCTCACGAATTTGATCTTCCAAAGTAGGAGAGACTATGAGGTTGGCAAGAAAGCCTTGAGGAACAACTTGAAGATTCAGCTTATGGAAAGCTTCACAAAGATCCGTTGGAAGGGCTTGAGAATTAGATTGTAATAAGCCTTTCGCTCAAAGCATCTGCAATCACATTCGCCTTGCCAGGAGTATATTCAATACTTGGATTGTACTCTTGAATCATTTCGACCCATCGAGTTTGCCTGAGGTTGAGGTTTGGTTGAGTGAAGATATACTTGAGACTCTTGTGATCGGTGAAAATGTCCACTTTCCTTCCCAACAAGAGATGTCTCCATGTTATCAATGCATGGACAACTGCCGCCAACTCAAGATCATGAGTGGGGTAGTTCTTTTAGTTGGGCTTCAACTGATGAGAGGTATATGCCACAACTTTCTTCTCTTGCATTAACACAGCACCGAGACCTTGCAAGGAAGCATCACAGAAAACTTCGAATGGTTTGGATTCATCAGAGGAGTCAAGACAGAGCTGTAACTAGCTTCTCTTTGAGGGTATTGAAAGCTTACATCACACTCAAAGGCCCGCACATACTTGACATGCTTTCGAGGAGGTTGGAAAGAGGCTTTGCAATCTTGGAGAAATTCTCAACGAATCTTCGACAATAGCTTGCAAGACCGAGAAAATCATGGAGCTGCTTGACATTCCGAGGAGGTTCCCAATTCACAATTGAAGACACCTTCTCGGGATTAACAGCGATGCCCTTGGCGGAGATGATATGACCAAGATAAAGAACTTCATCAAGCCGTAACTCACATTTGGAAAACTCAGATAGAATTGATGCTCTCGAGCTTGTCGAGCACCAATCGCAAATGTTTGGCATGATCCTGCTTGTTCTTGGAGAAGACCAAAATATCATCGAGATACACCAAGACAAAATCATTTGTGTAGGGGTTGAAGATAAAGTTCATCATGCGAGAGAAAGTTGGAGGAGCATTGACAAGGCCGAAAGACATGACAGTATATTCATAAGAACCAAAGCTTGTTCGAATCTTTGTCTTGGGAATATCTTGTTCACGAATGCGAATCTGATGATAACCCATACGGAGGTCAAGCTTGGAGAATACTTTAGCACCTTTGAGTTGCTCGAATAGCTCATTGATGTTGGGAAGTGGATACTTGTTCTTGATTGTCTTCTTGTTCAATGGACGGTAATCAACACAAAGTCGGTCCGTGCCATCCTTCTTCTGGACAAAAAGAACTCCACATCCCCATGGAGATGAACTCGTCCGATCAAACCAGACGCTCTTGTTCATCGAGCTGCTTCTTCAATTTTTTCAGCTCCTTGGGTCCAAGCTTGTAAGGACGCTTGCAAACGGGTTCAATGCCGTGCTCAAGATCAATAACGAATTCGACCGCCGATGAGGAGGCATACCCGAAGCTCTTCCGAAATACATCTTGGTACTCACAAACGATGGAATTTGAGAGATAGCATCCAATTCACCCTTCTCATTGAGAGAAAACAACCAATGGTTTCATCACGAGCGCATAGATGATAATATCCTCGTAAGGGTGTGTCAATTGAATTTGCTCGGCAGCACAATCAAGCTGAGCCTTGTCCGAGAAAGCCATCCATCCCGAGAATTAGATCAATATCGAGTCACCAAGAACAAATGGTTTAGATAGAAACTTATAGTCGCCCATCTTGATAGAGACATCATGAACTAATGAGTTGGCTCTCATTGACTTCCCCGGAGAAACAACACCCAAAGGTTTATCCAAGTAAGACCAAGTAAAATCATTCTTTGCGAAGAACGACCTTGACATGAAACAATGCGATGCACCAAAGATCAAATAAGACTTTTGCAGAATAGAGTTAAGCTCGAAGGTTACCCATGATCACATCTCAAGAATCCTCTCCGCTTGAGCTGCATTCATCATATTCACCTTTGCGGACTTAGGATTATGCTTGACCCGTGCATTGCTTGAAGACCTCACAGGAGGAGGAGGAGGAAGGCGCCTTTGGTTATGGCATTTGTTCGCATAGTGACCCTTCTGCTGGCACTTGTTGCAAGTCACCTCGAGAGCGGACGGTGATAAGGAGCACTTGACCTTGGAGCTTGAGGTGAGACTTGTTCAGTAGCTTGGGTTGGGTGGGTGGGAAGATCCACGACCACCGAGTTCTTCTCACGATAAGGCCGACGGAACGGAGGAGGAGGAAGGTAGAACTTTTGCTGCTTTGCTTCCACTTGAGAGGAAGAAGAAGACTGAATCTGCATCCCCGATTCTCTTCTTTGAAGCCTCACACTTGAGCCGAGCACCTTCTAGCTTGAGTGCCATGTTATAGAATTGATCAAACCGAGTAGGCTCGGAAAGAACAAGAGATAGCTGCAGATCCTCTCTAAGGCCACCTCGAATCGATAGATCATACTTTTCTCATCAGAACATCTTGTTTAGCTTAATCGAGCAAGTTTCAAAACTGTATGTTGTATTCAGACATCGACATGTTTCCTTGCTTGAGATTGCGGAACTCCTCACGCTTGCTCTCAACAACTTTGGTAGGAATATGGTGAGCTTTAAAGTCCCGACGTAAATCAGTCCAAGTAATCACCGACCACCTCTAGAATCCTTGTATTGTGGAACCAATCAGCTGCTCGATCCTTGAGCTGAAAAGACGCGAACTTAACGTAGTCCTCGTGTCCGACATTGCTGCATTCAAAATGCTTGTTGATATCCACGAGCCAATCGTCGGCGTCTGTGGCCTCGCACGATGAGTGAAAGACTTTGGCTGGTTTGCAAGGAACTGGTTGAGTGTAGGAAAGCGTGGCTGATGATAGAACTGCCCTTGACCTTGATTCCCTTGGTTGCCTTGGCCTTGGTTACGCTCTTGCATCACTGGATCAACAACCGAAGCGTTGGCGTTAGTGGTTGCCATCAAAGTTTGCCATGCCTCCGGAGGCGGAGGTGGAGGTGGAGGGTTCGCTGACTCCCATCACTGCGTTCCGGATTCTCGACGCTTGGCGGAGCCATCTCAAGAGGGTGACATCCGTTAGCATCTTGATTGACAGATAGAAAAGTTGAATCAACGGATAGAAATTGCAACATATAGTCTTCACAATAAACATTCGAACAGGGATGAACGAATGAATTCCAAAGTAAACATCACGTCCATTAAGGTGAGAAGCCACTTGATAAGAGATTGATGAATGAAAATAAAAACAAGGTATGAATGGAACAAATAAGTGGTAAGGATTACCCAATCACAAACCAAATATCCATGGAAGAAATGCTAGAGCTACTTGAATCCCACCTATAAACTCCCAAACTTTCCGGTTATGCAATCAGTGTTGGGGATACAGGGAGCAATATATATCTCACCCAAGCTAACAATCCCTACATCCATTGTATCCATCCTTCAACACATAACCAAGAAACCTTCGAAATCGTGGTACCTCAACCTTCAAAAGCATCCGTTATACGAAGTCATGGCAATACTCCGTACTCACCACAAGATTGGGTTAGCGGGTTATCTCACCAACAACTGCATAAAAGAGATTTTCGATGTCGGCGATTAAACTCGGTATTCCGAACTGCAACGATAAAATTATGACGACAACACCTCGGAGCTCAACTCCCCGACACCGCCACAACCCCTAAATGTCGAGGCAACCAAGACAATGTTGTCATCATAAAACCATCGAACGATTCTAAGATACCAGCGTGATCCTAAAAAAATTTTAGTGAAATTTGAGAAGAGAAGAGTCAAAACTCTACGTCAGATACCTCACCGAAGGTCAAGGACCTGGGAGTAAAAAGAATTCCTAAACTCTCCAATATAAATAATCCTAAATGACTCAAAACCTTTTTCTAGACACAACTCGCCACTAAAAACGATCAAGCGGTGGGGGCTCCTAAGGTCGGGATGGCTCGATTACCAACTTGTAGCGCCTCGATGCGGCTATATCTCCCACGTGTCGAAGCACGACTTAGAGGCATAACCGCATTGAAAGCAATGTCGCAAGTGAGGTAATCTCGCACAATCCATGTAATACATAAGGGAAAAGGTACATAGTTGGCTTACACGCCACTTCACACAATTACATGAATAAAACATTACATCATCCAGATACAATCAAGGTCCGACTACGGAACCAAAATAAAAGAAGAATACCCCACATGCAACACAGATCCCGATCGCCTAACTGGCTCCACTACTAATCGTCCGAAAGGAAACATAGTATCGACCAAGGGCCTCATCATATTCCCACTTCAGCTCGGTTGTGCCATCGTAGCCGCATCACCGTACCTGATCTGTTTTGGTAGAATCATGAGCCACGTGGACTCAACAATCTCACACCCGCGAGATCAAGACTATTTAAGCTTAAGGGAAGGCTGGTGTCAAAAGGAGGAGCTGCCGCAAGTTTACTAGCATATATGGTGGCTACATCGCAAAAGAGAGCGAGAAGAGAAGCAAGGCGCGGTCGTGAAGCTATTAGCGATCAAGAAGTGATCCCGACTACTTACGCCAAGCATAACTCCAACATCGTGTTCACTTCCGGACTGACCGAGAAGAGACCATCACGGTTACATACACGGTTGATGTATTTTAATTAAGGTCAACTTCGGTTTTCTACAACCGACATTAACAAATTCCCATCTGCCTCATAACCGCGGGCACGGCTTTGAAAGATAATACCCGCAGGGTGTCCCAACTTAGCCCATAACAAGCTCTCACGGTCAACGAAGGAATAAACCTTCACCCAAGACACTCCGATCGACTCGGTATCCGGTACTTCAAGACATTTCGACAATGGTAAAACTAAACCAGCAAGACCACCCGATCTGTGCCGACAAATCCCGATAGGAGCTGCACATATCTCGTTCTCGTGGCACACCGGATAAGCGAAGCGTCTGGTGTACCGACGTAATCCAAGTTGCCAAGGAATGGTCCCAAGACGGTGCTCTAGTTTGGACCAACACTCGAGGAGCACCGCCCGGGGTAATAAAGATGACCCTCGGGCTCGCGAAACCCAAGGGAAAAAGGCTAGGTGGCAAATGGTAAAACCAAGGTTGGGCCTTGCTGGAGGAGTTTTATTCAAAGCGAACTGTCAAGGGGTCCCATAAATCACCCGACCGCGTAAGGAACGCAAAATCAAGGAACATAACACGGTATGACGGAAACTAGGGTGGCAAGAGTGGAACAAAACACTGCATAAGGCCGAGCCTTCCACCCTTTACCAAGTATATAGATGCATTAATTAAAACAATAGATATTGTGATATCCCAAAATATCCGTGTTCCAACAAGGAACAAACTTCATCTTCACCTGCAACTAGCAACGCTATAAGAGGGGCTGAGCAAAGCGGTAACATAGCCAATCAACGGTTCGCTAGGACATGGATGGTTAGAGGTTGACATGGCAATATGGGTGGCATGATATAGCAAGTGGTAGGTATCGCAGCATAGGCATAGCAAAAGAGCGAGCATCTAGCAAGCAAAGATAGAAGTGATATCGAAGGTATGGTCATCTTGCTCGTAAGGTTCTCGAGTTGTCGAAGGCTTGATCTTGGTAGGCGTTCTCAACAGGTTCCTCGCTCACGCACTCGCCTCCGGCTCTACCCAAAGCAAGAACACAAGCAATGGAACCACAATCAAACAAGGAACAATGCACAAGCAATATGATGCAAAACATGACATGCGATGCGAGATGTGATATGCAATGCATATGTATGCTCGGAAGGAAAATGATGAACTGGCATCAACTTGGCAAATCAAGTATGCCGCTGAAAGATGAGATGATTTCGCTGAAATCGATATAAAGATCACCGAATCGGATGCACGGTTTGCAAATGACAAGCAAAACAAGAATGACGCAAAACTGCGTTTAACAGCCCGATGCTACTTAGCACGCAACACGAAACTATGCTACAGCACCCCAACATAAAAACAAAGCATGTGGCAGCGAACTACAGGAGATTCTTAACAAAAGAGGAACACTGAGCTACGGCTAAATCACATCATAATATGTTCAAACAAGCATGGTGAAAGTGCTCAAAATATCAGGTTCACAGACTTAGTGAAAAAAACTAGCATGCCAGGAATTAACATCAGGAAGGCATGTTTAGAGCAAGCAAACAACATGCTACAGGAACTTATAATAGCAAAGCAAGGCATGACATGATTCTACTCAAAGCCTATTTCAATAGTCCCTTACTGACCATAAGCCAAAAAGGATCTTAAGAAATGATGGCACCCATGTAAACATTGCAAGTTTTATTACAGATTTCAGACTTAGTGAAATATCAGGACATGGCAAAAACAGATTCAACATGGCATGTTCGTGAGCTCGATGCACTCACTACAGAGCATCTCATGATAAACTAAGCATACACCCATCAAGAAGACATGGCATAGGAGCTATACATGGCAAGAACAACATCATAGCATACAAGGATCAACTACAACGACCTCGTGAAAATTGAATCTCATGCAAACAAACTGCCAGGAAACATTTTCAAGCAAAAGTAGAGCACGAAAATGACATGCTGGACTACTCCATAAATGCCAACAAAGGCATGTATGGATAGAGCACATCCATATGTTCAAAACACCCTTACTGATCATGCTCAAAAAGGGCATGGATCTCTCTGTAACAACATGAACATATGGCATAAAATTAACAGCAGGACATGACTTAGTGAAATCACTAAGTTCCTGAAATCAGCAACATCATCATCCCTACTTTGCATGCTTGTTCTAGTCAACACATAGCTCACAAAAATACATGGCAAACACCCCTGGAAAGATGGCATGGCAATGTTCAACTCACATGTAGGACTCAAATTCATAGGGTGCACACATAATTCATGGCAAAAATGACAAAAGAGCTCGAGCTGATAAGATTCTGAAACTAACGATCTGAAGCCATCTTCCAACAGCATTTCGGGCATCAAGATGAGCTCAACTGCAAATGATGCAATGGAATGAAATGATGTACTCTTCGAGGCGAACAATTTGACATATTATACGCCCAAAACGGAGCCACGGTTGCGGAGATGTGATGCTATGAAAACTGCACGAAATTTATGACAGAAAAGACTTAGCAAGATTTTGGGGGGAAGAAGTCAACCGTGGTTTGATCGATCCAGATCGGATCGGAGTCGGGGTCGCCGGAGCTCGGGAGACGGCCGGAGGGAGGAGCAGCCGGGCGTCCGGCGGGCGGGGCCGGCGGCGGGGTGGGGCAGGCATGTGTGTGGCGAAGTGTGGCGGTGCGGGCGGTGTGTGTGTGTGTGTGCGTGCGTGTGTGCGGCGGCATGTGTGTGTGTGTGGGTGGCGGGCGCGGAGGAGGAGGCGTCTGTGGCGGCGCGGTTGAGGAGCGGGCATGGGGGGCTCTCCATGGGCTGGCGGGCGGGCGGCGGCGGCGGCCGACGTGCGCACGTGGCACGCCCGATTCTCCCGGGCGCGGCGGCGGACGCGTCCGGTCCGATCCGGACGTGTCCGGCGGCGCGGAGAGGGATTTCCCTAGGGTTTGCCCGGATTTTTCGGGGGAGGGGTCTTTAAATAGAGGTAGAGGGGGCTAGGAGACTCCAAATGGGGTGCGGTTTTCGCCCACACGATCGTGATCGAATGACCGAGGGCATGGAGGTGACTTAGATGGGTTATTGGGCTGTTTTGGAGGGGTGTTGGGCTGCAACTCAAAAGAGGCCTTTTGCGAGAGTGCGGTTAACCGTTGGAGTACCAAACGAACTCCAAAAGACCCGAAACTTGACAGGTGGTCTACCGGTGCTATACCAGGGCCACTTGGCAAGGCTCGGTCCATTCCGAGAATGTTCAACACCCGCATACGGAAAAAGAACAAGAGGGGACGCCGGGGAACATAGGAGTGTCGGATTGCAAAACGGACAACGGGGAATATGCTCGGAATCATGAGACGAACACGTATGCAAATGAGATGCACATGATGACATGATATGAGATGCATGACATGGACAAAATGCAAAACGAAAACAAAACCCAACCACGGAGGGAATATCATAGCACATATCCGAAAATGGCAAGAGTTGGAGTTACAAAAATGGAAAGATACATCCGGGGTGTTACAGGCGTACTAAACTCAGGTATTCCAGAACTGCAACAATAAAATTATGACGACAACACCTCGGAGCTCAACTCCCCGGGACACCTCCACTAAAAAAACCCCTGCTGACGGGAGGCACCAAGACAATGTTGTCATCATAAAACCATCGGAGCGATTCCAAGATACCTGCGTGATCCTCAAAAAAAAAATTAGTGAAATTTGAGAAGAGAAGAGTCAAAACTCTACGTTAGGAGACCTCACCAGAGCGACGATGGGACTGAGGAGTAAAAAGAATTCCTAACTCTCCGATATATATAATCCTAAATGACTCAAAACATTTTTTTTCTAGACTCAACTCGGCCGCTAAAAATGATCAAGCAGTGGGGCTCCTAAGGTCGGGGACGGCTCTGATTACCAACTTGTTACGCCCTCGATGCGGCTATATCTCCCACGTGTCGAAGCACGACTTAGAGGCATAACCGCATTGAAAGCAATGTCGCAAGTGAGGTAATCTTCACACAACCCATGTAATACATAAGGGAAAAAGATACATAGTTGGCTTACAATCGCCACTTCACACAATTACAAGAATAAAGCATTACATCATACAGATACAATCAAGGTCCGACTACGGGACCAAAATAAAAGAAGAACCCCAAATGCGATAAAGGTCCCCGATCGACCCTAACCTGGGCTCCACTCTTCGATCAACTAGAACGAAACAACAAAAGGGCAAGATCTTCATCGAGCTCCTCCTTGAGCTTGGTTGCGCCTTTCGCCGTAACATAGGCACCGCAAACTGGTTTGAAGTATCCGTGAGCCACGAGGACTCAACAATCCCATTACCATGGGTATCAAGACTAGCAAAGCTTAATGGGAAAGGAAGGGGTAAAGTGGTGAGGTTGCAGCAGCGACTAAGCAAGTACGGTGGCTAACATACGCAAAGAAGAGTGAGAAGAGAGACAAAGGAACGGTCGTGAAGCTAGCAATGATCAAGAGGTGATCCTGAACACCTACTTACATCAAACATAACACAGAAACCGTGTTCACTTCCCGGACTCCGCCAAGAAGAGACCATCACGGCTACACACACGATTGAGGCGTTTTAATTCGGATCTGGTGTCAAGTTATCTACAACCGGACATTAACAAATTCCCATCTGCCACATAACCGCGGGCACGGCTCTCGAAAGTTTATACCCTGCAGGGGTGTCCCAACTTAGCCCATAACAAGCTCTCGCGATCATCGAAGGAATAGACCTTCACCCGAGACACTCCGATCAGACTCGGTATCCCGGTACATCAAGACATTTCGACAATGGTAAAACAAGACCAACAAAGCTGCCCGATGCGCCGACAATCCCGATAGGAGCTGCACATATCTCGTTCTCAGGGCAACACCGGATGAGACATCCTACGAGTAAAACCAGACCTCGAGTTGCCCCGAGGGGGCCCCGCAGTCTACTCGGTTCGAACCAGCACTTAGACAAGCAATGGCCCGGGGGGGCTAAAATAAAGATGACCCTTGAGAGAGCGACTCCCAAGGGAAAAGATAGGTGGTGGTGAGGCAAATGGTAAAAGTCAATGTTGGGCCTTGCTGGACAAGTTTTATTCAAAGCGAACTATCAGGGGGGTCCCATAAATCACCCGACCGCGTAAGGAATGCAAAAAATCCGGGAACATAACACCGGTATGACGGAAACTAGGGCGGCAAGAGTGGAACAGAACACCAGGCATAAGGCCGAGCCTTCCACCCTTTACCAAGTATATAGATGCATTAATAATATAAGAGATATTGTGATATCCCAACCAAAATCCTGTCCACCATGGAGAAATCTTCAACTTCACCTGCAACTAGCAACGCTATAAGAGGGGCTGAGCAAAGCGGTAACATAGCCAAACAATGGTTTGCTAGGAATGGTGTCAAAGGTTAGAGGTTCATGGCAATATGGGATGGCTGGACAAACAGGTAATAGGTAGCGCAGCATAGCGAAAGAACGAGGCAACTAGCATAGCAATGATAGTAGTGAGATCCAGGGTAGCGGTCTTCTTGCCTGAAATCCCGCTAGGAAGTAGAACGAGTCCATGAAGAAGACAAACGGAGGTAGTTGAACGAATCCTCACAACTCTGGAACGGAACCGAAGCTAACGAGAGAAGCAAATCGGAAAGAAGCAAACAACATGGTAAACAACCATCGCATAATCATGGCATGATGCACAACCAAGTATGATGCATGTCCAGTTTAATGAGGCATGGCATGGCAAACTGCAACACACAAAACTACAAGTTAAGTGGAGCTCAATATGCAACGAGTTGCATATTGACGGAACACCACATCAATTATTTAGTTCTCTCTTGTTTAAGCTACCCAACAATACTAAATGTTGATTAACATGGCAAGGGGTGAAGCATAACAAAACTACCTAACTAGGCAAGTTTAAATGAGGCCGGAAGAACAAACAACAATTCCGGAAAAACCTCATATGCAATTTATGAATTTGCTAATATTCTGCCCGAAAACATATTTTAAAGTTGTTAAACAGGAAAATAAAGTGCACCATGTTAAACTAGGCATTTTTCCACCCCATTTACATATAAAGTTTATATAAAACGGAGCAACGGTTATTTAGTTATGAAATAAAGCATTTTAACATGGCATTTGAGCAAATTTAATCAAACAGCATTTTAATCATTTTAAACATGGATGAAAGTGGCATGTTATTAAACTAGATGAAAAACTAAGCATTTTACATATATAAAGTTTTTACATATGATGCATGGTTATTTAGTTATTAAATGCATGAAGTATGAGGGGTTTTCTACAATTCAGTAAATCACAGGATAAATGTTAAATTCGCACAAGGGAAAAAAAAGGAGCTGGGCCGAATCTGATTTGGATCAGCCCAATATGAAGGAAAAAAAAAATGAGGGCGCTGGGGTGGCCTCACCATGGGCTTCGCCCGATTCGGTGGTGGCGGCTGAAACAAGGCAGGCAATTTGGGCTGAAATTTCTGGGGGTGGCTCACCCATGGGCTCTGGCCCGCTTGGAGGAGGAGGCTGGCCGACGCTGGGCCTGGGCGCGGCTGGCAGCCCACGCAGCTGGCCAGCGTGGTCAACGCACACGGGGCGGCAGCGTTCGTTCTCCCGAGGGAAACCGAGGATGGACTTGGCGCGAGGACGAAGCAGAAAGAGGACCCCGGCGGCGGGGTGCTCCCCGGCGAGGGACTTGGCGGGGCAAGGGGCCGCGGGAACCGCCGGATCTGAGGCCAAGGCGGCGGATCAGGGCAGCGGCAGGAGGCGCACTGCAGATGGGGCACAGGGGCGCTGACGAGGCGTCCTGCTGGTGGGCGAAGGCTGGCCGGGGTGGCCTGGTTCGGCGAGGTTGCCGGCAGCGGCGCTAGGAGGTGGTGGCGCGCTCGGGCTCCAAGGCGACGAGGAGGAGGCCGTGGGACGCAGAGGGATGAGGGAGAGGCCTGGAGTGGCTGCTGGCTCCTGCGGGCACGGACGACGACGGCTGCGTGCGGCCGGACGCGTCCAGGAACAAGGGAGGAGTAGGCACGAGGCGCTGGATTGGGTGCTCAGGGTGGTCTGCGTGGGCTGTGGTGACCTGGTGGTTGCCGGTTGCTGCTACTCCGGCGAGGAGGCTCGGGGAGGGTCGGAGACGCGCGGGAGCAGAGGTCTCCGGCACGAGAGGCGAGCGAGGAAGGGGGAGCTCGGTGCCAACGGCTTCAGGAACGAAGCACGGAAGGATGGGCTGTGGGTGGAGCTTGAGGGGAGCTGCTGTTTCGATCGATGGAGGGATTGGGTGGATCTGAAAACAAGGAAGGGATTTTGGATCGGGGAGGATCCCGATGGGAATTTGGTGGAGTGGCGGCGGCGGCGACGGGTGGATGGGACAAGGTTCCTAGGTTTTAGGGTTAGCCTGATATTTATATAGTAAGGGATTTAGGTAAGGGGTATTTAGTCCCTCCGATCGAAATCAAACGGCCGAGAATAAATAGGTTAGAGAGTCCAAATAAGAAAACGGAGATGTTTTGTAGATGTTAGGGGATGATCCGGACCCAACGATAACGGCAGACCGGTTCAGGTTCGGGCAAGTTTCGGACACGCTCAAGAGGGGAGGTGATTGTGCAGAGAGGGTCAAACGGTCAGACAAGAGGGAATTGAAAACCCGGTTAGACTCAGAACGGCCAACAAAAGCAAGGGGGACACGGCAACTACGAGCGGATGCAAGTTTTAAAATATGACGGCAGCGGAGTGCCGATGCAATGCGAATGATGACATGAGACGAGATGCATAACAAGAACAAAAAGCAAAACAACAGACAAAAACCCAACCACGAAGGAAAAAATATATCACATCTCCGGAAAAGGCAAGAGTCGGAGTTATGAATATGGAAAGTTGTATCCGGGGCGTTACAAGGAGATAATAAGCCAACTCCATTTTTCATAGATACTGCTCCAGCACAGAGGAACCCAAATCCAACTGATAATAAGCAGATTCCAGTGGCCAAAGAACTAGTCCGCTCCAGTCCAGCAAAAGAATGTCAACTCCATTCTAAGAAGCGCAGCGTATCCTTGCATCATGAAATTTTATAGCATTCTCGATCATATTTTCGACATGTTTCTTACCCATCTCTCTTTTAGAAAATAAGGTTAAACGATAGAAGACTTCCTCCATTGGGATCGATTCAAGGAAAATATCTTGCGGAATTCTCGTGCTCCAATGCTGATGTAAGTACCGCTTGTATATCACTATATTTTACATCAACATGTATTTTGTTAATCGGCGTGAATCTAACCTTTATCGATCTAAAATTAGTTGTAGCAAAATGCTAAAGGTGCCAATGTTGATTTTTGTAAGGAAAACTGCCCGTAGTTTTGCTTATCGAGTTACATGAATGTACTATCTCATATCACGCACATTCTTCAATTGTAGTGCTTCTCTGGTTGCCCATTCATTCATTGTATCAATGTAGCTTTCAGACTACCTTACTCGGCTGATGATAGCTGTGCCATATTGTGTTAATTTGGTGTAGGCTAGTTTCCCAAACGTTCACAGTCAATATTGCTTTCCTATTATCGACTTGGCCAATCATAGCAATGCTAGTGTGTTAATTTTGTGCAAAGGTCAAGATAAGAAGACAAACTCGAAAACAGCAAGGCAACCCCATTGTTTCTTTCAAAGTAAATCTAGGCCAGTAATATGGCAATAACTCATGATTAATCTGTTTGGTTCCGCCCTAATTTATGTTATGATGCAAATGGTCGAGACACTCTCCACTATCAATAATACAAGCTCGCCAAAATCGCCATCCGAATACATTCAAGATCCTCCGCCTCGAATGCAACGAAATAAATGTATGTTTGTGAACCAACTAATGGCTGAAGCAATGATGGAAATGGTGGATGAATCAGAGGTGCAGAGTCGCGACACAACAACCGATCAATGTTTTCGAGAGACGGTGTAGCAAAGCGTAAAGAACTTGCCCACATGCTTATGGGCGCCATCTGGCCGAGGTTGCAGATTGTGACGCGTTGTAGATGGTTAGGTTCTCGCTCATTTATTTGCACCGCATCAATCTTTGATTGCCCGAAGGATGTAATTTCCTGTAATATATGTTGGATGTGCAACGTTATTCCCTGTATGCCGTACCTTTGCATGATTGGTTTTGGTCCTGTGCATAATTGCTCGTCGTAATGGGCTCAAATTATCTAATTTGGCCTAGTACGAACTTTAGTGGGCCCATTAAGTTAATGGGCCGTTACTAGGCCGAAAGTTAATGGTCGGCCCTCTTACCTCCCGGGTCGTTAACAGGCCGACATCAAAGCGAGCAACAGGTAGCCCCAATTTATTTCACGGGCCGTTAACAGGCCGTTACTAAGTTTGGGCTACATATGGCCCAACTATATTGTAGGCCTTTAGCAGCCGAAGAGACAATGGCTTGTATCGACCATGAAGACCATGGGCCGCTAAGAGGCCGAAAGTCGTCAGATTGTAAATGGCCCAATCAGGTTGTGGGCCTTTAGCAGGCCGAAAGAGAAACCGGGCTGGTATTGGACCATGAAGGGCATGGGCCGTTAAAAGGCCAAAACTAAGGTCCGACTACAAATGGCCCAACTCATTTATGGTCCGTTAACAGGCTGAAAGGCACATAGGGCCGGGAATTGGCCCAACACTTAAATGGGTCGCTAAAAGGCCAAAACTCAGGTCCGACTACAAATGGCCCAACTAATTTATGGGCCATCAACAGGCTAAAAGTGACACCGGGCCAAAAAATTGGCCCAACACTTAAATGGGCCGCTAAAAGGCCGAAACTCCGGTCCGACAACAAATGGCCCATCAGATTTATGGGCCGTCAACAGGCTAAAAGACACACCGGGCCGGAAATTAGCCCAACATTTAAATGGGTCGCTAAAAGGCCGAAAGATGTACATCCTGAAAATTGGCCCATCCATTAAATGGGTCGTTAACAGGCCGAAATCTCATCGGGCCGATATTGAGCCCAAATATATAGCGGGCTATTAATGGGCTCGAACTAACGATGGGCTGCAATGGTGTCAAATCTTTAATGGGCCGTTGACGGGCCGAATTGGCACATCTCGTATGGGTCATGGGCTTAAATGGACCTGACACAAGTAGGCCTTATATGGGCTGGCCTGCTAATTTTTACTGGGCTGGCCTTTTCACAAGAATGGGCCTCTGTTGGGCCGTGCCACGTGTCGATGTATCATAGGCGCCTTCCATCCAATGAGTGGATGACATCTTTCCCAACGATGAGCCGACACGTGTTTCCTCCAGCTAATGATGTTTTTACACGTGGAAAATCCCCATTGGTCGGGGCTGTTAACGGGTTATCGGATCCAAAACCCGACCCGATAGCTTAACGGCGCTCCGTTACGGTGGATGCCACGTGTCGGTCACCCTTGACGAAAGCACTTCTGTGATGCGCGATTTATCGTCATGGAAGTGGACGCTTCCGTGATGATAATTTTGGTAATGTCATGGAACACTTCTACGATAGCACAGGTATGACTATCTTGATTCTGTCATAAAATCGTCATGGATGTACATGCAAGACAAAAAACGCGACCTACTGTGACTAACATGTATCATCGCGGAAGTCTATTTTTTTTGTAGTGCCGGGTCGAGCTGAGCAGCCCTTAGGCCGGGTTCAGCAGTCCCCGGGCCGGGTCCAGCAGCCCCCGGGCCGGCTTGAGGTGCGGCCGGGTCGTCTGGAACATGGATGGACTCGTAGTTCGGCGATGGCTTGACGGACGGCTTGCGCAGGTGCTCGAGGAAGACGCTGGACGGGATGGCTTGTCACGATGAGGCGATCTTGGCGAGCGTGTCGGCTGCTTTGTTCTCCGCGCGCGGGACGTGGAGGAACTCACATCCCTCGAAGGATCCGGACAGCTTCTGGACGAGGAAGCGGTAGCTTGCCATGTTTGATTCGTCGGCGTCCCACTCGCCGGAGCACTGCTGCACCACTGTGTCCGAGTCGCCAGTAGCAGTGATGCGCGGATGCCGAAGTTTTGGCAAGCCGGAGGCCGTGCATAAGAGCCAGATTCGTGATGTTGTTGGAGGCGCGGCGGATCCGAGCGCGTAGCGTAGTCGGTCGCCTTCGGGACGACAAGAGGATGCCGCCCCAAGTCGAGTTGCATCTTGGACCCATGAAAGTGCATGCGCCAATGCATCGAGTCGGGGGGCGGTGGCAGGTACTGTGTTTCGGTCCAGTCGACGAGGAAGTCGGTCAGGGCTTGAGACTTGATCGTGGTGCGGGGCTTGTAGAGGATGGTGTGGCCGGCTAACTAGATCGCCCACTTGGCGACCCGACCAGAGGCATCTCGGCACCTGATGATTTCTCCGATAGGCGCCGTGCTGACCACGGTGACAACATGTTCTTGGAAATACTGCTTCAACTTCTTGGCGGTGAAGTACACGCCGTAACACATCTTCTGGTAGTGCGGATAGTTCTGGTTGGAGATGGAGAGCACCTCGCTCAGGTAGTAGACTGGGCGTTGGACGGCTTGGATCTTCCCCTTCTCTGGTCGCTCAACCACCAGCACCGTGCTAATCGCCCGCGAGGTCGCGGCTATGTAGAGCAACAACGGCTCCTTGTCGGTCGGTGCGGCCAGGACTGGTGGGGTGGAGAGCATGTGCTTGAGGTCTTGGAAGGCCTCGTCTGCCTTGCCGTTCCATTCGAACGGGCTCGTCTTCTTCATCACCGAGCTGATACAGGGGCAGCGCCCTCTCGCCCAGCCGGCTTAGAAACCGACTGACCGAGGCCAAGCATCCGGTGAACTTCTGGACATCGCGTAGCCGAGCCGGCTTGCGCATGTGCTCGATGGCCTTGATCTTCTCCGGGTTCGCCTCAATGCCGCGTTCCGAGACGAGGAAGTCGAGTAGCTTTCCGGTCGGGACGCCGAAGACGTATTTCTCCGGGTTGATCTTGACCTTGTACTCGCGGAGGTTGGTGAGTGTTTCCTTCAAATCGTCGAGGAGCGTGAGGTGCTGCTTGGTCTTCACCATGATGTCGTCCACGTACACGTGGATATTGCGGCTGAGTTGCGGCAGTAGGCATTTCTGCATGCAGCGTTGGAAGGTGGCGCCGGTGTTCTTCAAGCCAAACGACATGGTGATGTAGCAATACGCCCCAAAGGGCGTGATGAAGGACGTCTTCAGGGTGTCGGCCGGGTCCAGCTTGATCTGGTGGTAGCCGGAGTAAGCGTCCACGCAGGACAAGAGCTCACACCCGGCGGTCGAGTCGATGACTTGGTCGATCCGTGGGAGAGCGAATGGATCCTTAGGACAGGCCTTGTTAAGGCTGGTGTAGTCGATACACATGCGCTAGGTCTTGTTCTTCTTCAGGACGAGGACTGGATTGGCCAGCCACTCGGTGTGAAACACCTCCATTATGAAGCCGGCCGCCAAAAGCTTGGCGACCTCTTCACTAATGGTTCTTCTCTTCTCTTCGGAAAATCGTCGTAGGGGTTGACGGACAGGCTTGGCGTCCTTGTGGACGTGGAGTTTGTGCTCGGCGTACTTCCTCGGGATACCCGACATGTCCTTGGGGGTCCATGCAAAGATATCCCGATTCTCACGGAGGAAGTCGACGAGCTCGCCTTCCTATTTACTGTCGAGGCGGGCGCCTATGACAACGTACTTGCTGCAGCTAGGGTCTTCCGGGTTGAGCTTCACCTTCTTGGTCTCCTTGGAGGGCTTGAAGGCGGCCTTGTCGGCCGGGTCCGGGGTCGGGATCGACGCAGCGGAGGCCTCGCCTGCCAGGGCGACGATCCGGTTGAGCTGGCGCCGCTCCTTGGCAATGACCAGCGACTCGGCCAACTTTGCACCATCTCGGGCGCACTCCAGGGACTTGCGGTAATCGCTGGTGATTGTGATCAGGCCCTTGGGACCCGACATCTTCATCTTCAGATACGCGTAGTGGGGAACCGCCATGACCTTGGCGAGCGCAGGCCGGCCCAGGAACGCGTGATACGCGCTGGACAGGTCCACCACCTCGAACCAGATCGGTTCGCGTAGGAAGTGGCTGCTGTCACCAAACAGGACATCGAGCCGGACCCGGCCAATGGGGGAGCAGGAGAGGCCAGGCACGATGTCGTGGAAGATCGTCCGGGTCGGCTCCAGGTCCTCGGCCTTGAGGCCGAGCTTGGTCATCGTGTCGCGGTAGAGGATGTTGATGCTGCTGCCGCCGTCAATGAGGCCTCAGGAGAACTTGCATGTGCGCCGCGCGACGATGGTGGGGTTGAGGACGAGGGCGTAACCACCCGGACTCGACATGACTGTCGGGTGATCCTCCCGGGTCCAGGTGATCGGGCGATCCGACCAATGCATGAACTCCGGCTTGGCCGGGATGACGGTGTTCACCTCCTGCCGAAGGAGGCGCTCGCTGCGCTTGTCGTCGCCGAGGCTGGTGAAGACGACGTAGGCCGCGTTCTGGACCGGGTAGGCGTCGTCGCGCATCGCGCCGCCAGCTGGAGGCGGCGGTGGAGGCGAAGGCAGCTGCCCCGCGCCTGGGGCCGGAGCCGGAGGAGGCAGGACATCACCCCTCATGATGCGCTTGGTGATGGCGCACTGTCGAAGCGTGTGCACGGAGGGTCTTGCGCGCGCTGTGGTGCTTGAAGGGGGCGTCGAGCATCTGCTCGAAGCTCATGGCGGGTTGCCATGTCATCTTGCCGGTTTGCCGGCGCTTCGCCACCGGGTCCGCCGCGAGCTCGGCGGCCGCGACGAGCCGGTTGTCGTGACACCGCGCCGGCTGGTCGGCCTTGCGCTTGTTGTTCTGATGATGCTTGAGGGAGTCTTGGACTAGGGGGTGTCCGGATAGCTGAACTATCACCGTCGGTCGGACTCCAAGACTATGAAGATACGAGATTGAAGACTTCGTCCCATGTCCGGATGGGACTTTCCTTGGCGTGGAAGGCAAGCTTGGCGATACAGATATGTAGATCTCCTACCATTGTAACCGACTTTGTGTAACCCTAGCCCTCTCCGGTGTCTATATAAACCGGAGGGTTTTAGTCCGTAGGACCAACAACAATCATACCATAGGCTAGCTTTTAGGGTTTAGCCTCCTTGATCTCGTGGTAGATCTACTCTTGTACTACCCATATCATCAATATTAATCAAGCAGAGTAGGGTTTTACCTCCACCGAGAGGGCCCGAACCAGGTAAAAACATCGTGTCCCTTGTCTCCTGTTACCATCCGCTTAGACGCACGCCGGGACCCCTACACGAGATCCGCCGGTTTTGACACCGACATTGGTGCTTTCATTGAGAGTTCCTCCGCGCCATCGCAATCGGAAGGATGCCTCATCCCGCCTTTAAAGACGGCACTGCTGTTAAAGGAGCTTTGGCCATCGGCCAAACTATCCGGCCGGGCGTTTTCTTATGACCGCTTGTTCGCCGCAAGCTACCGACGATGACCTCTCGTGTCATCAAAAGCAATCTTCACGCCAACTCGAACTCGCCGAGCAGCTAGATCTCGATGGAGCTCTCCTCCAGAACGAACTCTTGATCGCGACGCCTCGAGTCGCTATAAACTATGATCAGATCGGGCCTAAAACCGATCTGAGAGAGATCAACTCTCCCCAGGCTACCCACCATGTTGTTGTGGTGGAGGAACAACACGGTGACTCTTCTTCTACATTAAGGACAAGCTATGTCCGAATTCCCGAACCCTCCATGCCGGATTCTCATGAGGGGCGGACACCGATCAAGCCACGAACTTAAAGTCAGGCAGCAGGCCGGATTCGTTGGACAACATCCAGCAACCCAAGCTTCCAAGTTCAGAAACTTTCCGGCCCTTGAGTCTTAGATTGGACGGGGTTCCAATTTAATTCCACCCGCCCACCCAAACACAAGCGATCTATCCTCAGATCCGCAAGAGCCCGCTGAAACAAAGACACCATTATCGGGCCGATTCCTCCTGGTTATGGACAGATAAAGGACTCGCCGTGAGGAAAGCGCAATCTCAATTTTCTGCAATAATTGCACGGACAAGGAATCATGAACGCCATAAGTCGTCATTAAAATTACACGCCACGACTTGGCGCCCATAGTACTGAAAGTATTGTGCGTGGAGAGCGCCGAAAACCGAAACCAAATTTTGGGACAATCCGCTCCAACACAACCCTAGTCCGGAATAAAAGGGTGCATCATATTAAGGCACCTGGGTTAAAAAGCAAAAAGCAAAAAACCACTAAAGGGCACGGAACCGTACTGGAGGGATGGCTCAGCGGACCTTGCAAAATCCATAGTACAGAGGGCGCCACCCCAACACATAGCCTTCGAGCATGTTGGATACTTCGGCAGGTGGCCAAAAGTGGCGAAGAGCTTCTAGCCCCAGAGAACCAGCCCAAAGCAGTACCAAGACAAGATAATACCTTCGAGACTTTCGCATCAAATAATATGCGGAAACGAACACTCTGTAGCCTTGCCGAAGTCTACCAAGTAGCAACAATAAATCCATGGAGTGACACGGCTATTACCTTTAATGACAATGACGAACCTAAATTCCGAACAGCCCGAGCACCAGCCGCATTGGTCCTCAGTCCAATAGTGGACGGCTTTCGCCTTACTAAGGTACTCATGGATGGCGGCAGCAGATTAAACCTCATCTACGAGGAAACCCTTCAAGAAATGGAAGTAGACTGGAGCCGCATTGAGTGAAGCAACACAACCTTCAGAGGAATAATCCCTAGTCGGGAAGCATGCTGCACAAGAAAAATCACACTGGATGCGGTATTCGGCTCGCCGGACAACTACAGGTCCGAGGAGATCACGTTCCATGTGGCCCCGTTTAGCAGCGGATATCATGCTTTATTAGGACGAGAGGCATTCACAATTTTTCAAGCTATACCCCATTACGGGTACATTAAGCTCAAAATGTCTGGGCCCAACGGAATCATCACCCTTGCCAGTGATCCGGACATAGCACTCCGCTACCGAAAATAAGACAGTTTGCAGACTAGCCCTAGAGGCGCTTATCCGAAGCCCTAGCGTCGAGGAACTCACAGCATAAGGCCCACGGTGAACAGGACGACGTGATACTTGACAAAAGATCCAAGTCCACCTCTTTAAGCCGGACTAAATAGTCAAATTCCAAGTCCATCCAATGAACGCTTCAAATATGGCCTCCATTGGGGCACAATTAAACCCTGATGTAGACGCCGACTACGAGAATTCCTAACGGAAAATTGGGATATTTTTGCCTCGCACCCTTCGGACATGCCAGAATCCCACGCCCGGGCAGAGCACAGCCCTAAATATCCTAAAGGATTCAAGCCACCAAACAGTTTTCTTCGCGATTTTCCGAACCCAAAAGACAGGCAATGGGAGAGGAGCTAGCTAAACTATTAGAAGCCGGATTCATCGAGATATAAAACATCCGGACTGGCTAGCAAACCCGTAATGGTACCAAATAAGGACAAATCTGGCGCCTATGTGTCGATTCAAGGACCTTAACAAGGCTTCGCCAAAGGATCCTTCCTTCCCCGCATCGATTAAATTATCGACGCCACCGCAGGCACGATTCATTGTGCTTCCTCGACGATACTCCGCTACCATCAAATCAAGATGGCGAGAACTGCACCAAGCCGCAACGGCATTCATCACTCCATACGTGCCATTCGCTTCAACACAATGCCCTTCGGCTCAAAAACGCTGGCGCAACATATCAGCGATGATTCGTATATGTCCGCAAACCAGATCGGCAAAACAAAGGAGGCATACGAGACGATGTGGTCGTCAAATCCAAACACGTTGAAACTCTAGTAGACGACTTGAGGCTCACATTCGACAACCTCCGAGCATATGACATTAAGCTCAATCCGGAAAAATGCATTTTCGGTGTACCAGCCGGAAAGCTCTTGGGCTTCATTGTATCCGGTAGAGGAATTGAAGCAAACCCAACCAAGATCCGAGCTCTATCACAATTGGATATCCCAAAAGACCTCAAGAAAATACAAAAATTGACTGGATGCGTGGCGGCTCTAAGCTGCTTCATCTCCCGCTTAGGAGAAAAGGCATTACCCCTTTATCGCCTCCTCCGGCGCACCGAACACTTCGAGTGGACGGATGCCGCCACGACCGGAGTCGGAGAAATAAAGGCCATATTGGCAACAAATCCGGTCCTGGCCGCACCTAACTTGGGCGAACCAATGCTATTATATATCGCGGCAACACATCAAGTTGTAAGCGCAGTGCTCGTCGTCGAACGAGAAACGGGCGGACACAAGTTCCCTCTTCAAAAGCCAGTGTACTACGTATCCACTGTCCTAACTCCATGCAAGTCCTAAGATCCACATTATCGTAAGATAGCGACACAAGTTGTTCATGGCATCCCGGAAGCTCCGACACTACTTTCAAGAGTGTTCGATAACAGTAGCCTCCGAAGTACCTCTCAATGACATTATAAACAACCGTGACGCGACCGGCAAGATTGCAAAATGGGCCATCGAACTCCTACCATTCGACATAACCTATAAACCAAGGCGAGCTATCAAGTCGCAAGGTTTGGCCGACTTCATCGCCAAATGGACTGAAGCCGAACTCCCTAAAGAGTACAACGCATATTCTAATTGGATCATGCACTTCGACGGCTCCAAAATGCTGGCCGGCCTGGGAGCTGGCGTCGTCCTGACGTCCCCAACCGGAGACACAGTCCAATACGTACTCCAGATAATGTACATGGACTCCAACAACGCAGCTGAATACGAGGCCCTTTTACACGGCCTCCGGATGGCGGTCTCCATGGGCATTAAACGCCTAGAGGTGCAAGGGGATTCGAACCTCGTGATATCCCAAATAAATGGAGACTTCGACGCCAAGGACCCGAAAATGGCAGCTTACCGTAACGCCGTTCTGAAAATGTCAGCTCGGTTTGAAGGGCTCGAATTTCACCATATAGCCCGGGATAATAATCAAGCGGCGGACGTATTGGCACGCATTGGCGCAAAGCACGATGCCGTCCCTCCAAACATCTTCCTGGAACGGCTTTTCAAGCCATCCGTACTATGGGAAGGGGAGTCCGGAAACAACAATCCGGACCCAACCGCACCACCTGACACCGCACATTCTGACACAATCGGCGGTTCTGCCAATGAAACAACACCTTCATCCCACGAAATAATGGCAGTCATTGCCTCGTGGACCAAGCCATTCCTAGCTTACTTAACTAGGCAGGAACTTCCCGAGGACCAAAACGAGGCCCGCTGCATAGTACGGTGATCTAAAGCCTATAAGGTCCATGAGGGAGAGCTCTATAAGAAAAGCACAACCGGAGTCCTTCAAAGGTGTATCTCCGAAGAGGAAGGGCGAAATCTTCTGGCTGAAATTCATGCCGGACTTGGTGGGCACCACGCCAGAGCCCTGCCCTTGTAAGCAAGGCATTCCGACATAGATTTTATTGGCCAACGGCCCGACAGACGCCAGATTTAGTCCAACGATGCATCGGTTGCCGCTCTTTGCTAATCAAAGCCACATGCCACCCACCACCAAAACTATACCCATCACCGCCGTCATGGGTCCGGGGCTTGACATGGTTGGACCCCTTAAAGGAGGAACCCACAAGCAAAAATACCTATTGTTCATGGTGGATAAATTCACCAAATGGATAGAGGCCAAGCCAGTTAAGACGGCTGAGGGAGTCCTGGACTGGGGGGTCTCCGGACAGCCAGACTATCATCGTCCGCCGGACTCCAAGACTACGAAGATACAAGATTGAAGACTCTGTCCCGTGTCCGGATGGGACTTTCCTTGGTGTGGAAGGCAAGCTTGGCAATACGGATATGTAGATCTCCTACCATTGTAACCGACTCTGTGTAACCCTAGCCTCCTCCGGTGTCTATATAAACTGGAGGGCTTTAGTCCGTAGGTCACAACATACATTACAACAATCATACCATAGGCTAGCTTTAGGGTTTAGCCTCCTTGATCTCGTGGTAGATCCACTCTTGTACTACCCATATCATCAATATTAATCAAGCAGGACATAGGGTTTTACCTCCATCGAGAGGGCCCGAACCTGGGTAAAACATCGTGTCCCTCGTCTCTTGTTACCATCTGCCTAGACGCACGCTCGGGACCCCTACCGAGATCCGCCGGTTTTGACACCGACATTGGTGCTTTCATTGAGAGTTCCTCCGTCGTCACCGATAGGCTTGATGGCATCTACAACTGAACGACGCTGTCCGTAGGCGAGACTTTTCTCCCGGACGGATCTTCATATTCGGCGTAAGCCGCGATCGCGGGCTAATTTGCTTGGCCATCCGAGCAGATCGAAGCTACGCCCGGCCGCCGGGTCGATTCGAAGTTTAAACTTGACGGCCGATGTCCGCGGAGACTTGATCTTCGACGGACTCGAGCCACAGCCAAGCGTGCCGCACTGTGACGATGGGCATGATCTAGCTCTGCCGCCGAACAGTGCCTTGGTGGCCGCACACGAATCCGCTTCGGCCATTAGTCCGGAGCCGATCGCCCGGACCGAGGATCGGTGGATCGACGCCGCCTTGGGGGCTTCAACTTCCACGGCGATGGAGCCGAACACTAATCTTGTCCCATGCAAAACTCGTGATTCCGAGGTGCCGGACTCCTTGCCGGACTCCGAACCTCCCACGCCCCTACCAACCAAATCGGACTGGGCGCCGGTTGTGAAATTCACCGCCGCGTACATCTTCAATAATACGCTTTTCGGCGACATCCTCGAATTCGCTAAAGCATCTCTCGTTATCGGGGAGAGCCTCGGCGAACTATGGCCAGGATGGTTGGGATACGGACGACGAAGAAATTCAGAGCCCACCCACCACCCACTTTATAGCCATCATCGATTTATCTAACCGACATGTTAGACTACGATTCAAGACATCGACGGAATGGACGACGATGCCGAGACGAAACAGAACCAGCGCTATAGGCAAGGGAGGACCACCTCGTCATATGACATATACATGGTGGACACCCCAAAAGAGAGCGATAACGAGGACCAACGGGCCGCGGCAGAAGATAACCCCGCCGATAAACAATCAAAACGGCGGCGCAGACGCCGCCCTAAGTCCTGCCTCGACAACAACAACGCTCCTAAGGACCCCGCAATACAGTAGGGCGCAAAAGTGGACGCATTTAACATGCAGATAAGCAACCGTCTGAACAGACGAGTCGATAACCAGTCCAGGCCCGGCGAAACGACATTCGGACGATCTCACGCCCGAACACGCCACGGAAGGTAAAACCTTCGGAAAAGACTCACAACATTGCAAGAAGCTTGAAGAAGGAAAAGCGAAGCTCAAAAACAGTGGAAGACACACGAGAATGAGGTGGAGCAAAGTACTCAAAACCGCGGATAAATACGGCAATGGCCACCAATCGAAGAGCTACCCGGCTTAAGTCGCTACGAGACCGACGACGAGGCCATAGAGCCCCACAACAAAAAATAAAGAGGCTGCTCGGTTGGATAGACGGCCGATGATGAGCCAAATTAAAGCGGCGCCAAGACATAAACCAATCAATGAACTTTGAAGGACAGATGGCCCAGCCAGTCCATCTACGGCCAAAGAAGAAGGCCCTCAGAAGCAAGGCAACACGCCAAGTGTCTCAAGATAGTGGCACACCCAAATACAGGGCGCCAGACACCCACTATGTTTCACCAATGAGGTGCTAGACCATGAATTCTCAAAGAGGATTTAAACCCATAAACATATAGGCCTACGATGGAACAATGCACTCAGGAGTCTGGATAGAAGATTATATACTACATATACACATGGCCAGAGGAGATGATCTCCACGCCATAAAATACCTACCCTCAAGCTCAAAGGGCCAGCCCGCATTGGCTTAAAAGCCTCCTAAAAACATGTTGGAAGTTGGGAAGAGCTCGAGGACGTTTAGAGCAAATTTTCAAGGGACTTATGTCCGCCCTCGAGACGCAGATGATCTAAGTCATATAACTCAACAGCCCGAGAGTCAAGCCACGAAATTCAGGAACAGGTTTCTCACCAAAAGAACCAAATAGTCGATCGTCCGGACGCCAAGCCTTAGCAGCTTTTAAACACAATGTCCGAGATTTAATGGCTTGCTGTGCACCTCGGCCAAGAGAAACCGAGGACAATGTCCACGCCTAACAAGCCTCATGACCCGCTTCGTGCGGGAGAGGATAGCCAGCTAGCAAGATGCAAGACCAGACCCAAGTACATCCGAGATAAGAGATGGAAACGGAAAATCACAGCGCAGAAAAGAGCAGCGTTGGAATAAAGAGAAAAGCCCAAAGAGCACGGCAATAACGCCGGATTCAAAAGCTCATGCCAAACAACAAAACACCGCTCTTAAGGATGACAGCGATGAATTGTCCACCTTAAATAAGATTTCGGGTCGGATATGTCAAATCCACAAAGACTTTTAAGGCACGCAAACCATACCCATCGAGATTGTTGGGTTTTCAAACAGTCCGCCGACTAAACGCCAAACACAAGGGACTCGACGCGCTTAAGACGATAAACCCCACCCAGCAGAGCACCGAAAACAAAAGACTTTCCCAAAAGAGGTCAAAGCAAAAACTCACTTCATGTGATAATACGGAAAAATAGTGCGGCACTTCCTAAAAGAGCCCCGCGACGGTCCAACCCAAGCCAGACCATAAAGATTGGATATCAAACCAATCACTTTCGACCACCGGACTATTCCGTGGTTGCTCAAACGCAGGACGGACTGCCCCGATATTGAATCCCATAATCGACATGATTATAATTTACTAAAGTCCTAATGGACGGAGGCAGCGACTTAAACCTCGTCAGATTCAAACACAATCCGCAAGATGGGGATAGACCCACCAAAATTTGACACAGCCGCACTTCCTTCAAAGGAGGACGCCAGCCCTTATGCCAAGTGCACAGTGCTCCCTATTACTAGAAGTCGGTTCGATCACCGAAAAACTCTCGGCGTGAAAAACTAATTTTTCATATCGCCCCATTTAAAAGTGGATATCAAGCACTCTTGGGACGAAAGGCTTTTGTCCGTTTCAACGCCATACCACATTACACGTCTCTTACACTCAAGATGCCCGGTCCGCGTGGCATCATCCTTAGTGCGAGGGTCACCAGAGACCCCGGACACGGATAGACGAGTCCGCATCGCGAGGGCTAGGGGCTCCCTAGCCGCACACCCCTTCACAAGGGGCTACGCGCACAAACAACCGCGGGTTCATTCAAACCCCGCTTTGCTTATTCATATTTTTTCTTTCACACATACCTTTTTTTCGCACGAATTGTTTTCAAACTAAGCTGCCTCTTTTTACAGATGAACAACGTGCATACCCGCCCGTGATAACGGCAAGAACGGAGACACAGCGCAGACGCGAGAGGGACCCGCTATGCGAGGATTCTTTTTTGATTAAGACCCCGCGTAAACCTTTTTTATGTCTCTTGTTGTTATTCTCCTTGGTTTCTTCCTATAACCAAAGCGGAGCTCGACGTTTTGGCATCGGCCACGCCAAGACCATGCCCGCACGGACACTAGGGCTTAGGGCATTATTCTGCCCATTATTATAAAGACGTAACACCTTAGGGAGTGTTCGCGCCTCGAAAGTTAGGCATTATATGCATCAGCTCCGAATCATGTCTTTGGTCAAATGTTGGGTTTGCCCGGCCTCGTGGTTTTGCTGCCTTACGCCCGTGATCATCGACTAACGCGGCACCAGGAGAACTATCGCGACAGTGCCCCGGTACCGTTGGCGAGCACCTCAAGAGAGAAAGCCGAAAACCGATCATCATGATATAGCGAGAGACTGGTCAACCACTCGATCGACTACCGAATGTTTAGAATTTCGCTTTTGACGAAGGACCGCTTCGTCAGCACACACGCTACCGAACTCGAGAAGTGCGGTGCCCCAAGGGCTATATCGAGCCCCACCCTCGAACTCCATCGCTAAGTGAAAGTGATAAAGCATTATAGTCCGGATTGCCTCGCTTGCTACGCTATCACCTCCTTAACAGATCGAGACGCCGGATTAAGTGTGAAAAGCGCTATTTGTGCGAACACCCCAAGACCTGTGCGTGGGGGTGAAGTCAAGATCGCAATCTTTTCGTGTTATACAAATGTATACGAACGGCCAGATAGGAGAAATTTTACTACTTGGGACGCACAAGTATAAAAAGCAGTTATAGCATAATAATCGCTTTACAAGCCAAAACGCTCATTTGAACGTGACATTTTTCAAGAACTGCGACTTATTACACGAGCGCCACGATAACTTCCCCAAAATAGTGCTCGCGGGTAACCGCTTTCATCCGAACCTCAGGCGGCGATAGCGGTGGCATCCATCTCCGCCCAATGTGTCTTCACACGGGCAAGAGCCATCGCGCGACCTTCGGCGCAGCCGATCGCTTCATCTCCTTGATATGCGGCACCGCCCCCAAGAAATTGCTGCAGAAGCCAAAATAGCTCGCCGCTTTGGGCCTCTTCGCCGCATATGAGCCACGATGTCACCATGGCAAGTCCGGACAATCTATTTAGCTCGCCCATTCGCCAAACGATCGGGTCAACGGAAGTGAGCGATCCGGACTAGGGAATTGAGACCAAAATAGCTCTTCCGCCTTTGTGATCCTTCCGCCCGGCGCTCAACGGCATCAGCCAGACTTGCCGCTTAAGTCCATATACGGATCCTCCGGACCCACACCGATCAAATTGAGCATACTTTTGATCCATAAACCGGGCGACGAAAGCGTAGAAAAGGCTTGCCGACCACGATATCTCCGCCCGGCGCAGCTTCTCCTTCATGGCCCGCATTGCAGAGCGGGCATCCTTGGCCTCGGCCGTGGCCTTCCTCGTGTCTTCCCGCCAGTAAGCGCCTTTTCAAGAGCCTCATTGCGGTCGGCAGCATCTTTTACTTTCACGGCCAATTCGCCACCTCTTCCTCGCTAGGGCAAGCAGCAGCCCTTTTCGCTTTAACTCCTCGCCGCTCTCGAAGTCAGCGCACACTCCTTCGGGCTTGCTCCTTAGCTTGAGCAAGTTCAGCCCAAGGCTCTCCACAGCAGCAGCATCGCCTCAGATACAAAGATATAATTTATCGAGGAGGCTTTGACCCCTTAATAAAGCGACTATGGAGAACTCATTTACCTTGCGACTCGCCAAGTCGCTGGTTGACAAGTGCGATGTCCGATCCGCCATGTCAAGTTGCCGCATTAACTCGGCAACCCCACTAGTCCGCTAGCCCTCGACTATCCGCCACCTGCATAGGAACGGCGACATTCATTACTTATGATTTTGATCCTCGGCACGCTGTCGCTTTCGACAACCCATCGAGTCTCGGGCTACTATCTATACAGACACACTTTTATGTGCAAACTGTCAAAAATAGAAGGTGCATCATTTTCGCGCACTCAAATCCCGCCAGCAAACTCATAGCGCATTACGCAATCCGCCTCGTGGACGAAATCTCTTCCAATCACCATACGCATCAACGCATGGTGATCTTCTCGAGATGGATGCCTCTCAAGCAGATTCTTCGATTCCGCCGGATACTAGCGGGCGCCAACTCTCCGCCCTCAGACTCGAGGATACCTCCGTGACGATACTTTCAGATCGCTCATTTTATTTGATTGGCCAATGCAGCGTGACGGAGGCGTTGCTGCTCCATCATCTCCGAAGAAGGTCCCCGAAGACGAACTCATCTGAGAAGGCTGCAAATCCGAACTGCAGGATAAAAATTTCGGTTACCCACAGAAGCACAAATGGAGGTATTTTCTTACTAATGAAATCCCCTTTTCATACTCACGGCTCGCTGGAGGGCTGATCCTTTGGCGATGATTGTGCGTCCGGATTCTCCCCGGACGCCGGACCCCCCGGGGAAGATCACTTCCCCCATTTAGGGGCTTTGGCCTCCGGATCTTCGGAGGCGGTCCTCTTCTCCCCCTAGAAGGAAGTGTTTTTGATTCCCCCCTCTTCAGGCGCTCCTTTGGGCGAAATATTAGCTCCTCTATTTTCCTCATCGCTCCCTTCCATGGGCACGACCTCCAACATTCTGACCAGCACGGGCTCCAAGCAGTCTCGGGAGGGAGCTGACACCTTATCGGCTTGGTCGTTACCGTTACTCCCCTCCAGAAGAGTGATGGGTCAGAGGCTAACTCTAGAAAAGCAGATAAACAGTAACGTCCGGACTCGAGCTATTTAACCGAAAGTATCCGGCGATTGCGGCTTAGGCCTGCGTCCTCGGTCAATTCCGAACACGCTACCTGCGGTCCGAAGAACAACCCGAACATCTCCGCGGGTGTCGCACCCATGAAGTGCTGGAGAATTCGGGGTCCCTCCGGATTGAACTCCCATAGACGGAGAGGACCAGCGCTTGCAGGCGTAAGACGCTCGATTAGCATAACCTGCATCACCACGACCAGATTGATCTCCCTCGCCGAGGTCTCGAACCGCCCTGCAATAAGGGCACGCCTTGACGGCCCCCGCTTGAGCCTTGGTCGACCCACGACATCAGCCGGCAAGGAGGTCCCAGGCGGAATGAAGGCGGCGGTTTTTGCTTGTCGCCTTCGAGCGGTGATATAGAACCACCTCGCTGCCTGATCCGAGTTCCTCTTGAAGGAACCCCGCCACGGGCATCGGCCTTCGCTTATGGTCAGCCGCCAAGACTCCGCTTTGACACCCCGATCATCTTGGCCCACATTGAAGGTCTTCAGCCACGTGCCGGGTGGGAGTGACGCGGAGGAAGGCCGCAGACGATAATGAATGCAAAGATATGGAGGATGGACTCGGAGCCAAGTCGTGAAAATCCAGCCCGTAGTAGAACATGAGCCCTCTCACGAAGGGGATCCGTCGGGAAGCCTAAACCCCGGACGGAGGTGGGACACGAAGACAACATACTCACTGGCTCGGGCAGGGCACGGCCTTTTTGGGCAGGCAACCCAAGAAATCTCGTGAGGACAAGTACTTGGCCTCATGCAGCTTTAACATCGCCCCTCCTCCGTGACCTTGAGAACCAGGCGCTCGAACTGGGGCTGGGTGTTGGAACTGGGAGCGAGAAGGAGATTCGATGCGAGATTGAAGAAAAAGAACGCAGCCTTGGTCCTCTTATAAAGGGGAAAAATACCAAGGGCCGCCTCCGGACCGTTTGGGATTCACCTTCGATAGAGGAGGCGCATGACGGCAGACGCAGTTGGGTTACCCACACGCGTATTGATGAGAATCCCGGAATAAGGGGAACACGATCTACCGCTCGACAAGACGCGTTAAGAAACCGCCGCTAAACGTACGAGGTGGTATAATAAAAACGATTCAAGTAAAGGCTTGGTAGCGGTGTGATGTCAAGCCGCATAATACGCCAGCAGATTGACTGGTGTACATTTTATTCTCTCTATGGTGGAATGTGGAATTTATTTTGATGAGCCGGACACTATCCTCGGTGTTCATGATCTTCTCTGGATTATTCAAGGAGGAACCCGCCTTTGCAATGCCGAACATTATGCACGCCGGACTAATCATCATTGAAGCCTGGTTCAGGGCTACCGAGGAGTCCTCGGATCGGGGTGTCCGGACAGCCGGACTATCATCGTCCACGGACTCCAAGACTACGAAGATACAAGATTGAAGACTCCGCCCGTGTCCCGGATGGGACTTTCCTTGGCATGGAAGGCAAGCTTGGCAATACGGATATGTAGATCTCCTACCATTGTAACCGACTCTGGTGGTAACCCTAGCCTCCTCCGGTGTCTATATAAACCAGAGGGCTTTAGTCCGTAGGGACACAACATACATTACAACAATCATACCATAGGCTAGCTTTAGGGTTTAGCCTCCTTGATCTCGTGGTAGATCTACTCTTGTACTACCCATATCATCAATATTAATCAAGCAGGAGTATATGGAATTTGGAGAAGAACCCGCCTTGCAATGCCGAAGAAAATCAACGTGCCGGACTCGCCATCATTGAATCCTGGTTCGGGGGCTACTGAGGGAGTCCCGGATTAGGGGGTGTCCGGATAGCTGAACTATCACCTTTGGCCGGACTCCTGGACTATGAAGATACAAGATTGAAGACTCCGTCCCATGTCCGGATGGGACTTTCCTTGGCGTGGAAGGCAAGCTTGGCGATACGGATATGTAGATCTCCTACCATTGTAACCGACTGCCTAACCCTAGCCTCTCTCGTGTCTATATAAACCGGAGGGTTTTAGTCCGTGAGGACTAACAACAATCATACCATAGGCTAGCTTCTAGGTTTAGCCTCTTTGATCTCGTGGTAGATCTACTCTTGTACTACCCATATAATCAGATAATCAAGCAGGAGTAGGGTTTTACCTCCATCGAGAGGGCCCAACCTAGGTAAAACATCGTGGTCCTCGCCTCTTGTTACCATCCGCCTAGACGCACAGTTCGGGACCCCTACCCGAGATCTGCCGGTTTGACACCGGTTAACGGTTCAATCCGGACCCGTGATAGACTTCATATCAGGGGTAGTACACCGTTACGGTGTCCCCCATAGCATCATCACCGATAACGCACAAACTTCACGGCCGACGAGGTTAAACTCTGGTGCAAAAACATGGGCATCAAGCTCGACTACGCTTTAGTCTATCACCCTCAAACTAACGGTCAAGTCGAGCGAGCAAATGGTCTAATTATGAGTGGCATCAAACCCGGACTAGTGCGGTCCTCAAGGAATCTAACACGACTTTGGGTAGAGGAGATCGACCAGACTGGGGCTGCGACCACGCCAAATCGCGACTACCGGATTCACACCATTTTTTATGGTGTACGGCGCAGAGGCAGTTTTGCCTGCGACATAATTCACGACTCACCTCGCGGCGCATGTACGAAGAAAGAGAAGCCGAGCTGGATCAGCAGGACAGTTTGACGCCTTTAGAGGAGGAGCTGACGTGGCAAAAGCTCGTTCCGCATTCTATCAACAAAGGCTCAAGATATCAAAGGCAGAAGCACGTGCCAAAACTTACAATGTTGGCAAACTAGTTCTACGCCGGATAAGAAAAAGGACAAACTCAAGACCAAATGGGAAGGTCCTTCATCATCGACCAAGTCCTGATCGGCGGAGCATACCGCTCTGCAAACGATCTCGATAACCGACTCGGCCGAACCCATGGAACGCAGCCCGCCTCCCAAGATTCTACGCCTAGCGCCGGACTCGAGTTCGTCTCTTCCTCCGCCTACATTTTATACTTTAGCTATATTTATTTCTTTCTCCTCCTTTTTTCTTCAAGCCTTTGAGGCTCGCTTGTGCATTGTTCGCGACACTTGACGTGCTACTCGTGACTCATTATACCGGGGCTTCTTTAATGAAGCTTATTTATACGGGCTTTATGCCCAACACATGTGTCACACTTCCGCATGTACCTTTTATTCACCATTATATGCATCGATATGACTTAAGTTTTGGCCAAACTCTGGTTGCTCGGCTCTTGTGCTTACCCCCACGCTCCCGATTGTTCTGCTAGGAGGTAAAGGAGCACCTCGGCGATTGTTATCGCGCGGTCACTGGATGTGTACCTCAGACCGGGTGAAGCCGAAAGCTAGCGTTTAAGGGAATATTCGGTCGGTGAACTAAAAGACGATTTCTTACCTATTTATTTATCTGCCCCCTGATGATTTCCCTTTTTCTTTGCAGTCCGACATGCACTTTAGGGCATGCCTCCTGTGAAAGGAACCCCTAACGGAACTATTCTCCCCGAAGATGTTTTTACTAACCATGTAATATAACATAACTAGTTGGGCACTTGTCTGATAAAGCACTAATGACCCCTACGCCTGGTCTCCACGCATGCCCCGGTTCTTTTTTTATAACCACGAGGGTATTCGACACACTCCGACTGTCGGGTCCCGAGTTGAAGCTTAAAAGGTCCGTAATGACAAACGATCTACAATCCGCTAGAAGGCATTTTACATGTCATTTTAAATTACATAGTCAAATCGATCGATTGTATTCCTCTTCAATACCATCTAACAGTGTCTAGTTTACAATCCCATGGGAATACTTTATGCCAACTCTACTTAGCCGCACATTAAGCTCACAGGATCTCCTTCCCATCGGGCCCCACAGTCCGACTCGCCATGTGGTTTGGGTCAGCCTTCGTGTACCTCGCTTCACCATGGCCTGTGCCAGCCTCGATGCCTTGACGGCAGCCGATATCTTCCACGCATGTGAAGCTGCGCCGTGCTCCTCAAGCTTCTCCGCAAGCCTCCAAGACCCTGGGTAGGGAGACGGACGGCCATAAGGCTCGGGCGACGCCACTCATCACCGAACTCGCTCATGCAGCTTGCAGCAGCTTCAGGAAGAAGGTCACCCATTGAACTGGCATTTCTCCGCAGGACGGCCTGTGAGCATACCTACGCACATATTCCCCGTTAATCGACTTCCTCGTCGAACTCTTCTTTTCAGAAGTTCGTTCAAGCACTTACTATAAATGCTGCGATGAAGCCGCAGATTCTCCTTCACGGAGTAAGACAGCTGGACCCAAACATCTTTTAGTTCCTTGCCCAGCTGAGTGTTGGCATCTTGGAGGTTATTTTTCTCCTGTCGCACCCTCGTAAGCACCTTCTCGCCGGCCTTTAGCTGGCGTAGTAGCTGTTGCCTGTCCGGATCCAGTCCGGCACCATCTGCAATATTATTGTCAGACCCATGCACATGCCGCACTTCACAAACTACTTCTCTTTTGAAAGTACATATTACCGGAGGGGGTCTCTGTGGCTCCTCCCGTGGCGGCTAGTGCGGCCTCAAGTTGGGCCTTGCACTCTTGAAGCTCCTGGGACAGGTGGGTATTCTTCTCCGTAAGATCCTGCATAACAAATGATCCTTAAATCAGCTATTCTAACTATTTTAAGTCTAGGGGGCTACTAGCATATATAACTGTCAAAATTCTCACCCATATGTCTTTCACATACTGCCCGTGGCTCGCTAGACCATCTTGAGCGGCACGAGGTGCGATCTCCGAATTAAAGGCATTCAATGCCTCTTGGGAGAAACATGTGTCATGAAGAATTGTCCGTGGCGCCTATGATTCATGGCGCCTCCACCTCAGATTTGGTGGCGGACAATCTGTCGGCATCCTCTGCTGAGGAGCATCCGACGACGCCTTTGTGTTCGCCTCCCTTCCGACTGGCTTTGAAGCCTGGCCGACGGAGGCTCGACATAACCTCCCTGACACACCCAATGAGCGCTTTTTCGAAAAGATCATGAGCGTTAGTATGCCTTCCAGAGTCTTTCCTTGAAACACGGAGGCGCGCCATACCGCTAAGGGGTGACGCCTCGATCCGCGCCGCACTTCTTCTTCCGCTTTCGGGCCGAAGCTTCCCTTGTGGCCAGCCGCCGCTGGTTCGGCTTCCCGCCTCGAAGGCACCTCCTGCGGAACACCATTAGTATACGGTGGTTAGAGATAAGCATGGATGAGTAATGGTATCAGGACTCCGGTCACAGTTACCTGGGAAACCGGAGATATTCCGGGGTAGTCGGCCGTAATGGCGACCAAAGCATTGTCGATGCTAAGTTGGTAGAACACCCCATCGATCAGCTCCACCGTTATGTCCGGATCCTCTTCGGAGGCCGGATCGAGGGACCATCCTGGATCCTCGGGTTGTGGAGCCGGGTTGTGTATGTCCTCTACGGCCCGGCGCAGTTCCTGCGTCGAAATCACAAAGTGAGACACTTAATTTTGGGAATATGGATCGGATAGACAAACGTCCGCTTACCCAGCTTCGAGGGTTGTTCATGGAAAATCCATTCGATGGACTAGCACGGAGGAAGTCCTCCTTCTCCCCTTTGTACAGGCCGGACAGGATCTTCACCAAATCGGCGGCCGATCCCGGCCCCTTGCGGCCATGACGGGTGGCATCATCCTCCCCGTTGAAATCCCACATAGGGTGGCCCCTATACTGGAGTGGCTGCACCCCTCGCATAATGCATGTGGCCATGACCCCAATCATGGTCAATCCGAATGAGCCAATAACCTTATTCGCCCATAAGATATTGGACGCCCCTATCATCCTCCCGCTGAGGGCTCGGGCGCCAACTCAGGCGCTTTCGCAGAGGAGCGTTGTTGAACTCCGGAGGCCGATCCAACTCGGGTCCGTAGTGGGGCGCCTTCCATATAAAACCATTCTCAAGGCCGCCTCTTGACGCCTTTCTTTGGGGTTCCGGATAGATATCCGTCCTCGGGCGATGAGGCCATAGTTCGCTCCACCCACTTGATATATCGACCCCTCAAGAGAACAGGTACGAGGCGTAATAATCTCTTCCACAGCGCAAAATGGGCCTCAACGCCAAGAACAGCTGCAAAGGGCCACGGCCCGCGATGTGTAGGATGGAGGCAGCGAAGATGGTGAAGCCGAGCCCATAGAACTCAGAGCCCTCGAGAAACGGATGTATAGGAAATCCGAGTCCTCTTATTAGATAAGGGACGGCATACCCGCCTCCTTTGAGGGATTGGGGACGCCACCGCTTCCGCCTTGTAGGTGGTGTCCGCTCGAGCCGAACCATAAAGGCTGGGGAAGAAATCCTCGGCTTGGAGCGTCACCACCACTATATGGGACCGAGCATCTCCCGATCTCCTGGCCGAGGCTGGAGCGCGAGAGGAGCTGGCCACGACGGTCCATGATGGAATGGATTTTGGTCGAGGCGCCCGATGAATACTCATGAAGGAGGATAGTGTGATTTGGATCTCGATCTCGCCTCTTTATAGGCAGCCTATTCGGCCACTAGGGGGTGGAATGTAAAATACCGACTCTGCCGCATGATTGATACGACACGTGGAAGATGGCCATTATTGGACGTGGAAGCCAAGGAGCGCAGCATTTATAAGAAGCCGACACCATTCGGCAAGCACATGGAATTTGGAGGAGAACCCGCTTTGCAACGCCAAGACAATATGCGCCAGACTGCCGCATTGAAGCCTGGTTAAGGGGCTACCGAGGAGTCTGGACTAGGGGTGTCCGGATAGCCGACCTATCATCGTCGGCCGGACTCAAGACTATGAAGATACAAGATTGAAGACTTCGCCCCGTGTCCGGATGGGACTTTCCTTGCGTGGAAGGCAAGCTAGCGATACGGATATGTAGATCTCCTACCATTGTAACCGACTTTTGTGTAACCCTAGCCCTCCGGTGTCTATATAAACCGGAGGGTTTTAGTCCGAGGACCAACAACAATACGCCCTCGATGCGGCTATATCTCCCATGTCGAAGCACGACTTAGAGGCATAACCGCATTGAAAGCAATGTCGCAAGTGAGGTAATCTTCACACAACCCATGTAATACATAAGGGAAAGAGATACATAGTTGGCTTACAATCGCCACTTCACACAAATACAAGAATAAAGCATTACATCATCCAGATACAATCAAGGTCCGACTACGGAACCAAAATAAAAGAAGAACCCCAAATGCGACAAAGGTCCCCGATCGACCCCAACTGGGCTCCACTACTGATCAACTAGAACGAAACAACACAAAGGGCAAGATCTTCATTGAGGTCCTCCTTGAGCTTGGTTGCGGCATCTGCTCGGTAACATAGGCACCTGCAAACTGGTTTTGAAAGTATCTGGTGAGCCACGAGGACTCAGCAATCCCATTACCATGGGTATCAAGACTAGCAAAGCTTAATGGGGAAGGAAGGGGTAAAGTGGTGAGGTTGCAGCAACGACTAAGCAAGTATGGTGGCTAACATACGCAAAGAAGAGCGAGAAGAGAACAAGCGGAACGGTCGTGAAGCTAGAAATGATCAAGAGGTGATCCGAACACCTACTTACGTCAAAACATAACCCGAAACCGTGTTCACTTCCGGACTCACGAGAAGAGACCATCACGGCTACACACTCGGTTGATGCGTTTTAATTCGGATCAAGTGTCAAGTTATCTACAACCGGACATTAACAAATTCCCATCGCCACATAACCGCGGGCACGGCTCTCGAAAGTTTATACCTGCAGGGTGTCCCAACTTAGCCCATGACAAGCTCTCGCGATCATCGAAGGAATAGACCTTCACCCGAGACACTCCGATCGACTCGGTATCCGGTACATCAAGACATTTCGACAATGGTAAAACAAGACCAGCAAAGCCGCCCGATCTTGCCGACAATCCCGATAGGAGCTGCACATATCTCGTTCTCAGGGCAACACCGGATAAGCGAAGCGTACAGGTACCGACGTAACCCAAGTTGCCAAGGGATGGTCCCGCACTGTGCTCTGGTTTGGACCAACGCTTAGACAAGCACTGGCCCGGGGGGGCTATAATAAAGATGACCCTCGAGAGAGCGACTCCCAAGGGAAAAATAGGTGGTGGTGAGGCAGATGGTAAAAGGCAATGTTGGGCCTTGCTGGACAAGTTTTATTCAAAGCGAACTGTCAGGGGGGTCCCATAAATCACCCGATCGCGTAAGGAGCATAAAATCCGGGAACATAACACCGGTATGGCGGAAACTAGGCGGCAAGAGTGGAACAAAACACGGGCATATGGCCGAGCCTTCCACCCTTTACCAAGTATATAGATGCATTAATAATATAAGAGATATTGTGATATCCCAACATAAACCCCATCCACCATGGAGAAATCTTCAACTTCACCGCAACTAGCAACGCTATAAGAGGGCTGAGCAAAAGCGGTAACATAGCCAAACAACGGTTTGCATAGGAATGGTGTCAAAGGTTAGGGGTTCATGGCAATATGGGATGGTGGACAAACAGTAATAGGTAGCGCTGACATAGCGAAAGAACGAGGCAACTAGCATAGCAATGATAGTAGTGAGATCCAGGGTAGTGGTCATCTTGCCTGAGATCCCGCAAGGAAGAAGAACGAGTCCATGAAGAAGATGAACGGATGAAGCCGAACCAATCGTAGACGAACGAATCCTCACGATCGCAACGAAACGGGAACTATCGAGAAGAAGCACACAACAAAGTAAACACACCACACATGAACATGACAAGATGCACAACAAGCATGATGCATGACCAAGCTACATGAAGCTACTCATGACAAGAGAAGATGCAAACAAGAACAACACATCAAGGCAAGTTTAAATGAGGCCGGAAACAACATATAACAATTCCGGTAAGTCCTCATATGCAAATTTCGAAATTGGTCCAGAACTGATTAAACCTTATGTTGAAGTTGTTAAACAGCAAGTTAAGATGCACCATGATGATCTACACGAAATTCTAGTCAAGTTACATATAAAGTTCATTAGATTCGGAGCTACGGCCTAGAAGATATGAGCAAAACAAGTTAAACATGGCATTGATGCAAAATGCACCCAAACATCAAGCAAACATATCAAAACAAGGATGCAACATGATAATATGAAGCTACATGCAAAAACAAGCAAGTTTCATATAGAGCACACTCAAAACGGAGCAACGGGGCAACACATGCACACTATACAAGTCATAGCAACAATCATCCAAAAGCAAAGAACTAGGCATATTGCAAGCATCAAAACAATATGCTACAGCACCCCAACATAATAACAAAAGGCATGGGCATGAACTACACGTAAAGCATAACAAAACATGAACACTGAGCTATCTCCAGAAACAACTAGAACATGCTCAAAATGACATGGAGATATTGCAAGTAATAACAATTTCAGACTTTAGCAGAAATAACATCAGGTTGCAATGTTTAGAGCTATCAAACAACATGTTACAGGAACTTATCATGGCAAACAAAGGCATGGCATGATTCTACTCAAAGCATATATCAATACCCTTACTGACCATGAGCCAAAAAGGCATAGAAAATATGATGGCACCCATGTAAACATGGCAAGTTATATTACAATTTTCAACATGGCAGGAACAACAATAAGTAGGCATGTTCGTGAGCTTGAACCACTCACTACAGAGCAATACATGGCATGGCAAGGCAACCAACAGTAAGAAGGCATGTTTATGAAGCTAAGCATGGCAAGAGCAAGGTCATAGCATACACGGATCAACTACAACGACCTCGTGAAAATTGAATCTCATGCAAACAATCTGTCAGGAAACATTTTCAAGCAACTTTGGAGCAAGAAATGAACATGTTCCAGCAAGCTATAATTGCAACCAAGGGCATGAATGGATAGAGCATGACATGCATATCAAAACATGTTTATAGAGCATCTCCAGATTATGCCTAGAATGATTAGTGGAAGCATGTTAACATAGCAACAAATTATAACAGAATCCGCCAGGAAAACAACAACAGCAACTACCCTACTTTACAAGCTTGATACACTCAGCACACAACTCACAAAAATACAAGGTCAACACCTCTGGAAAGATGGCATGGCATTGTCCAACATTCATGTAGATCTCATACTCATAGGATGCACACCTAAATCATGGCAAAAATGACAAAAGAGCTCGAGCTGATAAGATTCTGGAACTAACGATCTGAAGCCTTCTTCCAACAGCATTTCGGGCATCAAGATGAGCTCAAATGAAAATGATGCAATGGAATGAAATGATGTACTCGTCGAGACGAACAATTTGACATATCATACGCCCAAAACGGAGCTACGGATGCGGAGATGTGATGCGATGAAAATGCACGAAAATAACACAGATCTGGGGGACTTAGTGAATTTTCAACCTCCGAAACTGGACGCGGTTGTGCGGGACGGAGAGATCCGGATCGGGCGCGAGTGATGTTTGGTTGGACTCCCGGTGGATCTGGTCCACTTTTCAGATCCGTGGGAGGGCTCCGGCGAACTCCGGCGGACTTCCGACGACGGACAAGGCGGGCGCGGGCGAGGAGGGCGGGAGAGGGCGTGGCCGAAGGCGGGAGGCTGGACGGCCCGGAGGCGAAGGCCGGCGGGGGCGGCGCTGGCGTGAAGCAAGGCCGGTTGGTCTGTGGGCGGGCGGTGTGTGGCGGCGGCGGCGGGCGGCGTGGTCATGGTGTGAACATGATGGCCTCGTTTTGGAGGCATGAAGGCGGCGGTGAAGATGGCATGGCGGCGAAAGTGGCGGGCGGAAGGCGGCGCGGCGGGCGGGCGGGCGGCGCGTGGCGGCGGCTTCGCCGGCGGCGAGTGGCGTCTGTGTGATGGAAGCGACGGAGGAGGCGGCGGCGGCGGACGACGCTGGCGGCGGGCGTGGCTGGCCGGGCGGTAATGAGCCGGGCGCTGGCGGTATGTGAACTTCTGTGAGCCAATCCGACCCATGGCCGCTGGCGGCGGTGGCGGCGAGGGCAGTGTGGTGGCTCTGGTTGGGCGTGGGCGGCGGCGGGGACAGGTGTCACGCGCCCATTGGTCGGGCGACGTGGCTGGCTGGACGTGTCCGGCCGGGGGCGGACATGTCCGGTGCGCGGAGAGGGGATTTTTAGGGTTTCGGGGGGAATTAGATCCGAAAATGGAGAGGGGAGACGTTTATATAGGCATAGGGAGCTAGGAGAGTCCAAATGACGAGCGGTTTTCGGCCACGCGATCGTGATCGAACGACCGAGAGCATGGAAGGGAATTAGATGGGTTTTGGGCCACTTTGGAAGGGGTGTTGGGCTGCAAACAAAAGAGGCTTTCGCGGTTACCCGGTTAACCGTTGGGGTATCAAACGACCTCCAAATGACACGAAACTTGACAGGCGGTCTACCGGTGCTATACCAAGGCCGCTTGGCAAACCTCGGGCCATTCCGAGAAAGTTTAATACCCGCACATGAAAAGAGAGAAGAGGGGACGCCGGGAGTCATAGGAGTGCCGGATTGCAAAACGGACAACGGGGAAAATGCTCGGATGCATGCGACGAACATGTATGCAAAATGAAATGCACATGATGACATGATAAAATGCAGATGATGACATGGCAAAGAGCAACACGCAAGCACAGGACAAGGCAACGACGGCGAATAACTGGCGAACATCTGGCGCATCGAATCCGGGGTGTTACACATACCTAGGAAGACATTGTTGATTCTACGGATGCACAATAACAACACAACAAAGCACCGTGTGTGTTATAAATAATTTTATTTATGCATAGTCTACCAATGTGGACAGACATGCACATTGCTATGATCCAAAAAAATGCACATTTTATGCTATCTAATCCAATTGGCGAATCAATCTAATCTACGACTCAACAAACAATGTGGTCGCGCTTCCTCGCTTAATCGTGCCCTAGCCAAAAACACAACATTTCGCCGGGGCACAGCAGCCGCGGACCACCCCAAAATACCCTTATGACAGACGAGCCGTCCATCGGTTTACATGTGCGAAGCAAAGCTAAGGTTAGTTGTACTTACATCATTCTGTCAAGGTTGGACTACTGCCGACGGATGTGGAAGGGATGTTGCCGGGGCTAGAATGGATACCACCGGAGCAAAGGAAAAAATGGGGCGAGCATTAAAAATCCTCGACGCAGCTACGACGGTGGGCGGCCAAACGTAGCCAAAGGCCCCGTCGCGTGAACAGCTGAAGGCCCCCGCTAGTGCAGTTGACGTCCCGACAACAATGATGGTTCGTTAGGGGCCGACTGCCGTTGGAAGCAAATCGAGAAGGGACCTTCAGCATCTTTTGCGTCTCCTAGAGGTCGTGATCCCCAGCCTTAATGATAGCGAGCCAACGATGGCAAAACTATTGCTGAGAGGGCATGGAATTGGGCACTAGGGTGGTGGAGCATCGACTGCCATATGTGGCAAGGAAGGGACCGTGATACATAATGTGGGTTTTGGCAACAAGGGAGTGTAGCAGGGAATTAACAAGGGTGATACGCCGTGCCACCCACGCTTCCCAAGGAGTACAAGTTTACTGACACGTGAAACTGCATGCTGCGCTGTGCCTTCTCGACACCGACTCCTTAGGAAAGGTCGGTTGGGCCATTATTCTGCCTCAAGTCTGAGGACAACTTTAGGTTAGTGAGGGCAATTCTGTGCCGACCAGGATGCCAAGTCTATCGAACGGTCAATTGTACTTGACACACCTTCTTCAAAAGTCAGATAGGACGATTAACATTTTGCCATACAATCACATTCAACACAATCCTATTTATGAGCAATGAAAATAATAATAAATAGTTTTTCTATCCGGCTTTGCATATAGGTATGCAAAAAAGCCCTTCAAAAAGTTCACCTAACTTCTTGGTTGCATTTGATTTTTGTATCATCAAGTTATAAATAAAACCTGCCATTCGCCCAACACAAAAAAACCCCTAAAAATGACCAACACGATTATCTCCATTTTCACTCAAGGTCTATAACTTTATAGTACTAGCATTTTTTATTTGCTTTATATTTTTATGTAAACAGACACGAGCGCGTCTCCTTCCACGGAATGCGCATCACCGGAAATTCTAAAATAAATCTAAAAATAAATGCGAGCACCATGATTTGAATTCGGGTGGACTAAAAATACCACAGTCCCTCTAACCATCCAACCATAGGTTGGTTCGCATAGAAATAATGGCTTTCACCATGCGGCGGAGCCCGTGGGTTCTCCGTTTTGTTTTTCTGAGTGTAACGTGCGTTCTCCTTAGCGCACACGCAAAAAATGGCAAAGCTGGTGTGGACCTGGGCTTAGCCCGGCTTAGGCCCGCAGTTCGGTCCCGCAAATCCAACCCGGCCCGACCCGACCCGATCTGGCGTATATTATCCCGAGGTAGTAAAACAAAAGCGAAAGAGAAAAGGAAAACCTAAATTCCCCATCCGGAGCGCAGAGCCACCCCACCCCGCCCCGGCGCCCGCCCGCCTGCCTCCCCGACCCCGATCGATCCATCGAAGCCGAAGAAGCTCCCCCTCCCCTCTGACAACACCGCGCGAAAACATAACACAGCCCCCCTCTCCAGTCGTAAAGGCAGTCCCCGCAAAGGCTTCGAGCGGCCGTTGCCGCGCTCCGATTTGAACCGGGAAGCGGGGGACGAAGGCCCCCGCCTCACCGCCTCGCCTCCGCCGCGCCGCGCGGGCTGGGAGGCGGAAACCCTAGCGATGGCGGCGTCCGTGGACGCGGCCGCGGCCGTGGCCGCGCCTGCTCCCCCGCCGCCCGTCGCCGCGCCCGAGGAGGCCGGCGGGGGCGACGCGGAGCAGGCCAGGATCCTCATCGGGGCGCTCAACCTTCTGTCGCGCAACCTCCCGCTTCCACCCGCCGTCCTGCGCGCGGTCTCGTCCATCTACCACGGCGGCGAAGACGCGGACCAGGAGGAGGAGGAGGAAGGGGCCGAGTGTCCGTCGCTGGTCGGGGATGAAGGCGGAGAGGGGGATCCCGCTGACGCCGTCGATGCGGCCGAGGTGCGTGCCGGTGCTTCTCCACTATGCGGCGCGTTTCGGTTGGATGCTCTGGCGTCGTGTAGCTCGATGGGGATTCTGGTGCCGGGGTTTGGTCTGGTGCGTGGTTTGGCTAGGGTTTGTGGAATTGGCGAGATTTAGCTGTGGTCCCAAATAATTAATTACTGTGGTTCGTGGCTTCGTGCTACGGATTTTGGGTTCGACTTGGGCTGCATCTTTGTGCAATTGGGAGCGTTAGCTTTTGGCGCTTTGTAATGCGTGTGGGTTAGTAAATTTCTCTGTCTGATACCCTCTTGATTCTCTTTAAGATGAACGCATGATTATGGCATATCAACTTGTATTATCCCGGGGCTACAAGATTGGTGCTAGATATATTTAGCTGGCCACTCAGCTGGGACGACTTGAGTGACATTTGATGATTGGGTATCATGTTGTTTGTTTGGGTGATAGGGTCTTCTAATGTCGCGATGGAATCAGAAACATGTAGCTTCATTTCCAAAATGCACTATATTTATCTAGGACTTCCTTGAGAACTTTGTCTTGCCATCAGACTGATTTTCATTAATGAGGGGAGTTAGATGGAAAATGGGATAAATTGCTTGTCTTCCTTTATATGTTAAGTTGTTTGCCGTCATAACTGATCTGAGATACTTCTGCCCCCACCCCCCCTTGTTTCGAGAAACTTCTTCTGCCACTGTTTGTGATCCCGACCTTGGGTTAGGAAAAAGCCATGCCAGTTTTCTGTTGTCCTGACAAGAAATTACCAGGAAGGAAAGCGCCACAAAATCACATGAAGTTCATAAGAAACAAAAATACAGGATGACCTGGAGAATTCTGGAGTCACTTTTCTACACAAGTTTAAGACTGATTTTCTTCTTCTGAAGTTTCAGTCCAGATCAATCCGTGTTTTTTTTCTTGATTATCTGGCATTTTCTTGATACATTTCTTAATTTTCTTTTATTCTTTCTGTTGATGGTTGTTTGGCTTGGACCACATGACAATGGCTAGAGAAACACGTAATGCTAGAAGGAGGAACACAATGAGTGGCATAAATATTATCTCTTTTGTTCTATTATTATTGGAGGTTTAGGGTTTGTTAATATTCTTTAACTGGCCTTTTCCTCTACCTCTCAGGAAGCCACCTTGATTCAAGAGCTTGAAGATTCTATATATAGAAACCAAATGACGCACATGTCATCCTCAAAGTTGACTGCTCTAAAAGAAGAACGCTTCAATACCTGCATCCAGCATCGGTTATCTGAACTCGAAGGTCAGATATTAACTCCTTCAATGTCTTGTTACCTGATTAGTTTTCTGAGTTCCATTTTCTGTAGTAAATCAATACTGTATTAGGCTTTTAGTATTAGTACTTATCCTGCTTTCACCTTGTCTTTCTGTATTACGAAGGTCCTTGGTTATTTTGGTTTAGTACTTATCTTTCTGTTTTATCTTCTGTTCTGTATCTTTGCTTATCTTGATTTGCATATAAAAAGTTGGTTCTGCAATTGACCTTCTGAAAATGGCCAAGACGGTGCAAAAGGGCAGGATTGATGTTTTTGGTTTTCTTAGAATCTTGTATGTCCATTTCTCTGTTCACACTCTTGTAATTGCACGTCTCAAACATGATTTCTAGTGGATGCTTACGATTGGGCATGTCTCCACAACACGATTTTCCTGTACTTGCATTTTTTTGCAGCTGCTTTTTAGAGTACTTCTCAACTTTTCTAAACTTATTTAGTTATTTAATAAGTTATGTACGCCAATGCCAATCTCGTTTCTTGTTATGTGCCAGGGTTACCATCTACTAGGGGTGAAGATTTGCAAATGAAGTGTTTACTCGAATTATATGGGCTCAAGGTAAATGCAATGTCTATTGGGACCAATGATTTTCCAGGCATTGCATTTTTCTGCTTTACATGCTTACACTTCCCACTACATGGTTTTCTTATTTGTGATAGTTTCTCTTTTCTCCTGACCATCTAATATTTGTGTAGATAATTGCTTGATGGTTATACATTGATAAATGTTATAAGCTGAAGTATGCTGGTTTTATAATACACTGCTGTCCCCTTTTTTTTCCGAACAACTTCATTATTCGTAAAATATTGGCATGTTTGGTCGATAGGAACGACTTTGCCAAGGTATTTATGTTGGTAAGTCGATATTTTGGCACTGCCTGCTGCCAAATTTTGGTGCAAAATTGTAGTGATTGCTTTGCTGTCTTGGTCCATATGTTTGGCAAGTTACAGCGATACAGATACAAATGCCAATACTATGCTCTGGCACCTTTTGAAAAACACATATGGGTTATGTTTGTGTGTATGTGTGTCTCTCTATATATTATTATAGAAGTTAGTCATGTTTATACTAGAAGTCTATTGGTCTCCAACATACAAATACAAATACCAATACCATGCTACAGCACCTTATAAAAAACACAGCTATGGGCTATGTTTGTGTGTGTGTATATATATACTTAATACCAAAAAACATATATAAACTGTGTGAGCGCGTACACTGACTTATTCTGCGTGCAGATCGATCATGCGGGCGCACTCAGTTTGGTTAAGATCAAACCAACCTGTAGTGTACCCCACCGCATGTCACAACTGATCGTCACACCTAGCCCATATATAGTAACCTAAAATGAACATGTTCGAGCGTACAGTTTTGCATGTAAACAGTAATCATGCGTACATATAGTAGTAACACCAGTAATAATGAGGACAAGAACTTGTATTATGATATAAACTAGTTCCATTTACCATCTTGCAAAACTAGAGCCTTGTACATCACAACGTCATTTACTACAAATCTTCTATATTTACTAGATGCTCCACTACACATTAATTAGCACCTACAACTTTAATACATTACCATCTAATAATCGTGTGGTTTTGATTTGCATCTTAGTTTTAGTTGCATCTTGTGGTGATTCCATTACCATATTTACCAGCTATTTTACCAGGGTTAGAAGAATGGCTGGTTTGCAAGACAGAGAGTTGTGCATGGCACATAGTAATAGATGTAACTCTATTACTATTTTTGCTGGCTATTTTACCGGGATGGTTTGCGGAGCAGAGTGTTGTGTGTGACTAGCAGTATCCATCTTAGTTTTAGTTGCATCTTGTGGTAATTCCATTACTATATTTGCAACTTGTGGTAATTCCATTACCATATTTGCCAGCTATTTTACCAGGGTTAGAAGAATGGCTTGTTTGCGAGATGGAGAGTTGTGCATGGCTCATAGTAGTAGATTTAACCCTACTACTATTTTTGCTGGCTATTTTACTGGGATTAGAAGAACGGCTGGTTTGCGGAGCAGAGTGTTGTGTGTGACTAGCAGTAACCAATTTAATTCCGTTACTTTTTCTTGCATGCGGTTTTACCATCATGATTAGCGGGTTGGTACGGAGCCACGGGACGGAGGTGGGGCGTGTGGAATGGTAACAGAAATTAAATAAATTACTATATTTTCTACTTCCTTTTACTGTCACACAATTAGCCGAGTGAGACTGCACTGGTTTGGTGGCACGGTGATTAGCGACCGGCGCGTAGAATTAGAGCTTTGCGCGCTTGCTTGGTTTAGCGCCACCGTATATATATAGTGATTAGTGATTTACTGATTTTTATACTAGAAGTCTATTGGTTCTCCAACTCCAGTGTCCAAACGCCCCAATATTATCTAATCAAGGCCTCTAGCTCTGCAAGATTAAAAAGGCATGCCTACAAATGAAATAGAAAGCTATTAAAAGCATCCTAGCAAAAATGGTAATTAAATACTCTGCATTGTAAATTACCCATCTGCAGTATAGAACATCCTAGCAATCAGAGCAGCAAAGCTTGCTGTGAGTTTCGTGATTGAAGCTTGCTTCGATAGCCAATGAACCCCTTCTCTTCCTCCCACTGGTGCCATCGTCATTTAGAGAAATCGCACAAGCAGCATTCAGCCCGTGGACTGCATTGGCTCTTCCACTGCCTGCATTTGAGTTTGAGCTTCCAACTCCAGAACCACCAGACGCTACCGGTGCTTAATGAACTAGCCATTTCTGACCTTAAAAGGGGGGTAAGAAGTAATCGGCACACAACAACTCGAGAGGGAGAAGGGAGAAGGGGAAACTGACCTGCGGCTTGGAAGGAGACAGATCAGCTCCGGACGGCGGAGGGATCTGTGGCGGTGGTTTGGATCTGGCGGTGAGAGGCTGACAGCAGCCATCCTTCTTCTCCAGTGCGGCGGCCCTCCGACCATTGGAGGGAGCTGTGGTGAGAAATCAGCCTTCTCCGGTGAGGAATCCCGTTTTGCAGGCGAGAAATCAACCTCCCCGGCGAGGATTTGACCTCCCCAGTGAGGATTCATCCTCCCCGACGAGGACTCAACCTCCAACGACAAATTGACTGATTTCGGCGACGGATCGAGCTTCTCTCGCGAGAAATCAAGCTTCACTGGCTGGTTCCCATCAGTGCAGCAAGGGACAGAGGAAGAGGGAGAAAGGCGGCGTGAGGAGGAACCCTAGATTTTCTGTCGACTGTGCACGTATGGGATTAGCACGTCTAACTAGCCGTGTGGCACTAAGGTCAGATGGAGGCATGGGCGTGTGAGAACGAGTCGAGAATGGGCAGGGTGAATCGAGCGGTTGGGTTTTCCTGTATCAGACGGGTATCGGGGTGCATCCCAGCTGTATCAGAATTATTTTTAGGACGCTGCTAGACAGCAATTGCTTGCTGCCTAGCGTGATGGAGCGGCCTATCTATTTTGGGTAAGTGCGCGTGTGACCTCCTCCCAGATCCAGAAAAGGGAAGTTATTTGCCTATATGCCTATAGCACTTACGCTGCCGCAAAAGAAAAAACAAACTGGTCCCCGCACCACGGGACCCTCATTACAGGAAAAAACCACTTTCGCCCACCCTGGTCGTCTTGACCTCTTCTATCCAAGATTACATCAAGCAAAAAAGAGAACTGGGCAACAATATTATACACCAGGGGGAAGGAGCAGGCAAAATAGAAGGGTAAAACAATTCGGTTGCTGTTTCTTAACTTGTCACATGATCCGGACTACAGAAAACTTGCTTTGAATATGGTATTCTTTTTCATGTTCCTGTCCCTGTAAAACCTAATGTTTTGCTGTACATTTCATCAAGTTCCTACAAAATCAAAAGCTTGCTGACCATTCTTGTTGTCTATTAATGTCTTGCACCTAGCCCCTACAAAGAAAAAGTAGATGTTGTGAAGCAAAAACTCAAAGAAGTTGCACGCACAAGATCAGGATTTGAAAAAGCAATTTAAACGTGTTCCCATGGGCAAAAAAATTGTCATTAAGTGTTAGTGTGGTTGCTTCATATCTACGGGATCTAACTTCCCCGTTGAATATGTGAGAGTTCCCAAGTTAGCGGTGTTGGTAGGCAAATTAATATGTGTTGGTGCATATTTGTAGGCAACTCAATATGTGTTGATGCATTCTAAAAAGTATGTAGGCAACTTGGGGAGCGTTTGGCAGGCGAACTAGGAGTGAGGACTCTATGTTGCAGGCAAATTAGTAATGTTCGGTAGGCGAATTTGGGGTGAGCTGTGTTGTAGGCAAATTAGGAACGTTCGATAGGTGAATTAGGAGTGAGGATCTGTTGCAGGCAAATTATGAGAGTTGGGTAGGTGAATTTAGTAGCGTTCAGTACGCGAATTAGGGACGTTCAGTAGACAAATTAGGAGCGATCAGTAGGCCAATTTAAGAGCGTTCAGTAGGCGAATTAGGAACGATCAGTAGGCAAATTTAAGAGTGATCAGTAGGCAAATTAGAAGTGTTCGGTAGGTGAATTAGGAGCATTCAGTAGGCGAATTAGGAGTGAGGACTCTATGTTGCAGGTGAATTAGGAGCTTTCAGTAGGCGAACTAGGAGTGAGGACTCCATGTTGCAGGCAAATTAGGAGCATCGATAGGCGAATTTAGGAGCGTTCAGTAGGCGAACTAGGAGTGAGGACTATGTTGCAGGCGAATTAGGGGCGTAGGTAGGCGAATTAATATGGGCAGGCAACTTAACACAAAATTGTTAGGCTGATTAGGAGTGAGGATTCTAAGTTTTGGCTACTTAGTGTGCATTGCGGCGTGACTAAGTAGCTAGGTTGGCAGGCTAGCCGACTTTTAGTGTTCTGTTTTGGCGACTTAGTTTGCATGCTGATGCGACTAAGGCTAACGGCTAGGTTGGCAGGGTAGCATGACTTATTGCGCAGGTTTAGACGACTTGTGTGTGTGAGGGCATGACTAAGTTAGCTGCTAAGTCGAACGAGTTCGGGCAACTTAGTTATATATGCTGGCTGGTTTTAGGCAACTTAGTACGTGTGGTGGGCAAATTAGTGAGGGGGGTTAGCAGCTAGGGAACGTAGAGTTAGGGAACTCTGTTCATTGATTTAGCGACTTTAGTTGGAGGGCTTGGCGACTACTGGTTTGCTGGGGTTGTAACCGTGTCCGGCAGGGGACAAACCAATAGCTATGTCAGTTTTTTTTTTTTTTGGGGGGTAGAATAATATAAACTGAGAAATTAACACAGTAGATTGTCCTGGTCCGGAAACGGGAGCCCAGCCATGGTTCAGAAACCTTGCCCAGGTCCACTTCTTTTTGCTTCAAAAAACAAACATGTGCGCAAAAATGGTTACAGGTGTTTGTTCTCATCGATTTTCAGTCCAAAATCGACATGACAAAATAATGTGCCACATGCTGAGGACATGCCATTAACAGCTCAACACATGGTATGACCCCAAAATGCTGGCATCATATTAGCCATTCCCTGCTCACTTTAAATTACTTCATCAATGATTCCTAAGAAAAAAGAAACAACTAGATTTTGGATTGATTTAAGTTGTTGATTCTAACTTGGCGCTGAATAATGACTGCTGATTTTCTACTTCAAACGTTCCTAAAAGGCTCAAAAAGTACAGCTGTCAGGCACCAGGGGATGCACCGATGCAGATTCACAAACTACATATTTTTTAGGCAACTTGGAGGAGCATCTGTGGGCGAATTAGGAGTGCTGTTAGTCACCATAGAACCCAAACTAGGCAATACTTGGAGAAAGCTCTCACAAGTTTGTACGTTCTGGCACCCAGTGTTCCTAAATTTAGCTTCTCTGCATGTATAAATTTGCAGGCAATTTAATACAAAAAATTTGGGAAAAATTCCTACCAATGCGTGATAAATCTTTGTTGCAGGCAACTTAACAACAAAATGATGGGCAGAAAAATTCCTAGCAGCACGTGAGAAATCTATGCAGTGGCAACTTCACAAAAAAATTGTTGGCAAAAGTTCCTAGCAGTGCGTGAGGATTCACTACCTCTCCTGTACCTCGCACCAGTACGTGGTCCCCAGCAGTTTCCCTAGCAGCACCTTGAATCAATCCCCCCAGAATCATCCAAAAAACTGTGAGAGTTCTCGTTGTTCGCCTCCCCCCATCCCCCTTGCAGCACCTACCCTGAGCCTGGTACCTCCCTCCCCAGACCCTTCCTCATGTCCTGTGTGAGTAGTCACTCCCGCACCGCGAGTCGACGAACTCATCTTCTACTGCGATTAGAAGGAGGGTACAGAACGAAACTAACCTTGGGATGGTGATG